>JAPDSC010113005.1:32948-94321 GCA_026290005.1 Latrodectus geometricus
ATATATATATATATATATATATATATATATATATATATATATATATAATTTGATGAAAGGAGTATAGATAAAATTTATACATATAATCAATGAAACCTCCCTACTCCTACTTAAATTCCTTAAAAATACGCATAAATGTTGGTACAAATAGCTGACTCTCTTGAAATGTAAGCAAAATACTAAATAAAAATATAATAATAATATTTAATATAATGAGTATTTTTCGTTTTAATAAAAATTTGCATTTTTATGGTTTAATTAATAATTGAAATGATTGATTAAAACAATTATTTTAGTCAACTTACTTCCTGATGCAGCATCTAAGGAGATATTTTTTTAAGAAAAATGTTACAAAATTACAAGTGACATTTATTTGCAGAGAATTGAGATTAGATTCTAATTTCTTAAAGTACTAAATGTACAATGAAAACCTATAATATTATGTAATTTAAATGTGATTGACATTTATATTGTGTTAATTATCTCATATTAGTAATGTTTTTGGGTTAATTGCATATTTTAGACGTGTATTGATAAGAGCAACTGAAAGAAATAGTAACAAAAAACTGTGATATGCTGATTCTGCTTTTTTGTAATATATTTTTTTTTTTTTGTAAAATACAGCTAAAGTAATTTCGTGGGTATATAATTTTGAGCATTTGATGTGATCAATTTATAGATTTGCTATAATATATGTTATTTATACTATAATTATCTCTTTCTAGCATATTTATTGAAATGCATAATTTGAAAATCACTGTACGTATACAATATCCTTATATAACCTTTTCTAACATAAAAAATGTTTAACAAAGCTGCTTTAAATGTAATCTTTGTTATTTAAAATTATCATTTATAAAATTTATATACCCAATTAATTTATGAAATATACAAAATTAAATTCGTATATTTTATATTTTTTCAATAAGTTTTATATAATATTTTATCTATATTTTTCCAAACATAATTGTTCTGAGTTGTTACTTTGTTGAAATATTTTAGAAACAAACTAATGATAAAACATTTATATTTATTGAAATTTCTGAGAGGTTACTTAGTAATTTAAAAGTTGATAATATACGAAGCAGAAGAAGTTACTTCGTTTATTAGTAATTAGAAAACTTAAATAGTTAGTTATTAAATATTTTGATAATATAATTATAAAAATATTGTTCTACAAATGTCATATATGTTTCATTTATTAACTTACTCTCAAAAATATTTCCATCTGAAAAATATTAATAAGCTTATCAATGAAATGAAAATTAATAAATATAAATATAAAAATATAAATAAATATTTTTAATGTGTGTATTCAAATATTTATTCACGAAAGTAATATTTATTAAAATCAAAATAATTTATTAATAGTCATAAGATGATATTGAGCAACAAAATAGAATTATAAGATTTTTTTGTTTTTACTTATGCATGAACTTTATAGGCATCAATATTCACGGTAATTACGTAAATAATTTTTAAATATAAATATAATTTAAATAAAGTTTTCAAGGTTTGAGAATATATTTTTTGTACTTTCAAACATCCAAGATTTTAGAAATAAACAAATTATAATCCTCATGTAATTGAAAATTTTCCTTATTACTAGAGTATAAACATATAAACGATAGGATCTATACTATTTTATGACCATTAGCAAAAATTTGCCCAAGAATTTGTAAGAACACCATTTAAATAAATAATTTTTACTAACACTGAAACATATATATTTTGCTAATTTTATTTTTCTGTCATTTTTACACATTCTGAATATGCTTCTATAAAATATTAGTAATTCAATTAAGACATTTTCTGTTTTGAAAATATAAAAACAAGTTGTTTTTAGCTTGGAATGATTATTGACAAATTCAACATTTTTAAAATATCTAATTATTCAAATTGAGGTTAACCATATGTTTTCTAATGGATAAATGTTAAATCCTGTGAATGAAATAAAAATAATGTTTTAAAAATTTATCAAAAATTATTTAAATTTAATGGTTTTTTTTAACACAGTCTAATGCATAAGCAATGAGCAAAATTAAACACATTTTTTACTTCAAGGTTTTAAAGTTTTATTACAAAGTGTTATTTCCTTTAAATTTAGAAATGTGTTAAACACGATTTCATTATTTAGAATTATTATTGACAGGTACTTAGTAATTTCGTAAAAACTCTCAATAGAATTTACTTGATAAAGGTTCTATACACTTAAGATTTCATGTAGCTCCCTATTAAGATTTGAATGGTAATGCAACCAATCCGATAAAAATAATTTAAAAATGAAACACTTAACAAAAGGTGTCATCTTTATCGAAAGAAATATGGAATCGTAAAATTGGGCATGCCAGAAGCGAATATGAAAAGAAGCTTATTATAGGTAATAATAAAGGTGCAAAAACCATATCATTTATTTGTGAATATTTAAGAATATTTTCATCTAAAATATTTAGAAAATTTCCATAAAAATATAAAAATTTGACTATAATACAATTGTTTAACTAAATGATTCTTTCACTGGTTTAATCAAGAGTGGTTATACGCTCTGTTTTATTTTTAAGTAAAATATTATTTGTCGTATTTTGGCTCAATCAACTTAACTTAGGCATATTCCATTGAAAATAATGCAACATTTTATAACATATCTATGTTTTGCTTAAAATGTGTTATCGAATTCCATTTTGCTACGCATTTAGATGAAGAGCTTTACCAAAAATATTCGTTTGCAGAGATTTAGATAAAAATAATTCCTGAATATAAAACTCTTCTCTAGTATTTAATGAGGGATACAAAAAACTTGCTTTTTTATACGTAATTAAAGAATCATAAAGAACAAGTTATTGATCATCAGCGAACAAATCTATTAATATGCAAGTTTATAATACAATTTATAAGATTGATTATAGTACATCTTGCATGTGTATCGTAAGTGTCATTTCAATACAGAACCACTTATGCATACCACTTTCATATAGCTTTTTACTTGATCTCTTGGCTGATATTGTCTCATACTAATCAAATTAAGAGGAATGTAAAATAAGAAGGAATCAATTTGCTTCTTTGATACTCAACGGTAGCTTTTTTACATACGAAAGTCCTTTAGATCACATGTGACCGTAGAATTAAGAGGGAATTAATTTGATTAGTCTGTCGTGCTACAGTTACTTTCTTTAGAACCAATCAAGCAGTAAAATAAACTGTAAGATAAAAGGAATTGGTTTGCTTGTTAGAAACGCCCATATTTTACAAGAAGAAATCAATTATATTAGAACTTATATTTAAAACATATTTCGAAACTTACAAACTCCTATTCAAGAGACGGAACTTGAACCCGAGACATAAATTCAAATCATAAAGTAAGCGGTAATCAATAAATCACCAACAAGTGATATGCCGCTTTATGTTAACGTCTTTTAAAAAGTGGAAATCATTAAATTACCACTTTTGTTGAAAGAGGGATTGCAGAGCAGTTGTAACATTGCGCTATCAGTTATAAGTGGTACTCAAATCTTCTTCAAAAAATAGGTGTCTGAGTCTATCTTTCGTGGATTTTCATGAGGCTGGCCTATCAATTACGAAAGGCATTTATTAAAGATACCAAACATTCAGTCGTTTTGATATAGTATGTAGTCATTGATTTAGTTTTAAAAGGATACAAATTGCCCTATTCAAATAAATTGAAACTTCGAGTTCATTTTTTAAAGGGTGTCACTGAGTTGAATGGGTAAAGTACGTCGGGTGTCTAACTCCTGCTAAGGTCACCCTTGGCGTGAAGCCCAGCTAAGGTATATTGGCAGTGGAGCTGAGTCAGACTTCTACCTTTGTCACTCCAGTCTTACCCACAAAGGTTGTCCATTATCCCTCATCTACAAAACACCTTACAATTATGAGATCTAAACAATTTGAAGACTGCACCAAGTGTTTTTATGAAGGACACTTCTCCTGAACAAATTCTTGCATGTCTGGGCCTCTCCAAGCAGGATCTTACTGACAATCCTACAGGACAGACTCAACAAGGAAGTTCTTATAATGAATTTGCTTTTTGTAGTTGTTACTGTTCTGTTATTAGTTCATAATTATTATTATGTTTAGAAATAAAGTGGTTACATATATATAAGATTTCTTTCGTATGAATTTTACAGGGTCTATAATTAAGACAAGACATTTTGTTATAATTAAGACAAGCCGTATCTCAATTTCATTTCATTTGCTTTCAATTTTTCATATTGCACTTTAATAAACCTTCGTTTACATATGATTAAATTCAAAGCTCGCATAAGCACATTCGATTGGAATACATCTTTTTTCTTAGAAAAATGAATCAGTGTTTTTATCATTCATCAGTAAATTAGAACAAAATAAGTTTTCATTTTCAATGTTTATATAAGAATATTAGGATAACATGCTGTTCGTCGAACTGACCCACGAAAAGGGTAACTTGGAAATAGAACACACGAACAGAGGATCAACGAAGATTGCTCTTCGTTTATCCTGTGTTTTTGTATTTTTAATGATTTGGTGAAGAAAACCGTGAAAGTCAAGCAGTGACTATAGATATGCATATTAGATTTTACAACCAAAGTATTCTAAATAACTCCTATGGTAATATAAATATTAAAATTATTAAATTTGAAAATATAAGTCATGAAATTATATTGCACTCAATCAAACCATTTGTACTTGATGTTGCTTGCAGATAAAATTTATTTTCAGTTTGCAAATTCATTTAATCATAAAAAATTCTGGAAATATAGTAAAAATAAATAAAACAAAGAACATGCATGCAACATGTATTAAATGCGTTTAATATTATTGAAAAAAGTTTTCTTTTATCAAATTAAAAATTCTACATTAATTAAAATAGTTTTAATTAATACTTTATAAACATCATATGAATGATAAGATAAAATGTTAACTTACCAGCTGAAAAAAGAATAATATGGTATTATTTTTTCATCTAAATGCGTTTACATTTACAAATTTATAATAAAAAACATACATAAAAATAACACAAACTTCAAAACGACTTGTTTGATATAATTGTAAACTAATACGAAACAAAATTTCGATCAATAAATACTACGAAAATATCAGAAAACTTGCAAAAAATGTTTGTACTTTTATAAAAATATTTTCCTGATAACTTGTAATTAAATTTAAAAATACTTTAATATAATATATATAAAATTAAGTTTGCTTTAGAAAATTAATTTCTGAGGAGAAAAATTCAATGTAATATATTTATTATTTTAGAAATTCTCGCTTCTATCTTACAGATATTTCTATACTAAATCGCATTAAATTCCACATTTAATTCAAATAATTCATGATTGTAGAAAGATACATTTAATAAAATTAAGCGTTATAAATGAAATTTTAACATAGGTGATACTTTTATGTAAACAACAATAAATATGTTGAATAATAATTTATATCTCTACTAATATTTTCATTTTGCATAACATTTTGATATTTTTATTTTAAATACAGCTTTAAAGAAACTTTACAAATTATATTTTAAATTATTTTTTGCCTTGGGCTTGATAAAATATTTTTTTTTATAATTCTACGTAGTATTTTTTGAGCAACATTTTCTGGATTTATAAAATCCACAGT
Organism: Latrodectus geometricus; assembly: GCA_026290005.1. Classification (NCBI taxonomy): domain Eukaryota; kingdom Metazoa; phylum Arthropoda; class Arachnida; order Araneae; family Theridiidae; genus Latrodectus; species Latrodectus geometricus. The sequence continues at coordinate 38,565 of JAPDSC010113005.1, forward strand.
TTTACCAAAAATGCAAAATAAATATTTAGTAAATATAAAAAATTATTGAAAGATGACAGTGATAAAATATTTTCGTATGTATATTCTTTAAATATTAAATTACTTTTAAGCAACTAATTTTAGAAGTTTTTAATTTTATAAAAACAGCTCCAAGTACTTATTTTTTTATCTTCTTTTTCTTTTTGTACACTTCTTTTGATACGTGTTTCTTTTATTATAACATATATTTTGGAAGCGTCACTAAGCTTTAGGAATATAAAGAAAAAAATTGATTACAATAATATATGCTTTTTAAATTTTACTTCTTTATTTACTGATGTTTTTGGCACAAATTTTTCTTTAATTCTCAAATAATCGCTATTAGCTAGTAATGCTTTTTCATATTATAAAATTATATTTAATACTTTATAACTTAAAAATGTAAAAGTACTATGTATAATTACTTAAAAATTACCACAAACCTATTTATATAAATTACTTCAGCAAATAGGTTCTTTATTAAAAAAAAATTAGGTCTGTGGTAAAAAAAACAAAAAACATCTTATTTTATTCTATTGTTTTTTTATTTTATGACTTTATTTTCAATATTTTTTATCTGTATAAAAAAGGCAATAAAATTCCGGAAAAATTTCTGCATGTTCAGCGTTTTTTCCAAACAAAGAAAATGTTAGAAAGAGTAAAACCAGTGTACTTTAATAAATTAATTTCTGTACTTAAAATAAATAATTAATGAAAGTAAAAAAAAAACATCTAAAATATTAATTTTTAATATAACTTACTGTTTCCTATCAGGATACTGAGAATCACAATGATACTGAAACAATATAAAAATACCTTTGACGATGCCATTGGAGCAGAGTCTCAGAAAGTATAATTTACCAGAAAATTATTTTTTGGCTAACTGTTTTAGATGGAAAAATCTGAGAATTTTATTTGAAATTAATGTTTGAAATTTCAAATTTAGCGATTGCGTTATAAGGTAATAGTATTTTTACAGGTGTTTGATGACGAAAAATGTACTTTTTTGACAGGTGTGACAAATAAATTTGATGTATCTTATAAATTATATTTTTTTATTCCATTTACCCAATCTCTTTCGTATATTGTACAATTTTATAGTTTTCAGTGACGATTTGGAAAAAATGTTAATGTGCCATTTATTATTTGGTATATGCATATAATGTTCATCACATTACAAGAATGAAAAAAAAATGTTTTTCAATTGCAATCTTCTAAGAAATCATGTAAAGAAGTATCTAGTTTTCAAAGAAAATAATTTTTAACTTTTATGTTAAGATAATACATAAAAATATACTGCATTTTTAAAATTAACAAAAAATAGATTAATCATAATTAATATTTATTAAATTAATAAACGATTGAAGGAAAATTAAAATTGCGGGATATAATCTTTTATGAATTATAATTTTATGATATGATGTACACAATCTGTTTAAGCACAATTTGAGAATATATTGCAACAAAGCAAGACATAAAAATGAATGGTAGTAAATGTGCTTTAATAGCAAAACTTTCATAAATGTGACATTTATTGATTTTTTGGTTAATAAAATTGAAATAGCACCTGACTTTTCTTATCGTCTTTTGTGGATTAATATTTTATGTATGTGTACCTGTTGATATTTTATCTGATTTCAAATTAATGTTAAACTTAAGTGATTTGTAATTTGTCTCAAAAGATTAAATTGCTATTTTAAAAGAATCTAAATATATATTCTCTTGATAAATATTGATAAAATTCATCATAATTCGGAAAACATATTAGAGGGCTTTGTTTTAATTTAATTGTACATGATTAATATAATGTACAATTAAATTAAAACAAAGTAATTTATTTTATTTTTACGGATAATCTAACGTACAGAAGTGGGAAATTTATACATTGCTACACAAGAATTTTCAAGAAAAAGCAAATGAATAAAAAATATTTTCATTCATAAATATTTTCAGTTTAAAACAAAATTTATCAATAGCAAATGCATCAATGTGCACTAAAATTCAAATATAACCTCGGGTTTCAAGGGGAGACATTCTATATTTTACAACATTTAATTTATTTCAAATGCCCAAACAATCGTCGCTGACTTCATTAAGTTGTGCCTTTTGGAACAAGGCTGAAATTCAAAGAGCAATTGTTTGTTGTTATAATATAGAAGAGAAAAAAAGTTAAGTCTACCTGACTGCCTAATGGTAAAAGACAGTTGTAAGTCACTTAATATCCCTCACGTACTGCCCACGTATTGTTGTTACTTATGACACCTAGCGGAGACATGGGCGAATGAACTCAGAAAGAGCACCTTCAATTTTTGAACAAAATACCCTCTCAAGAAAGTATGACTCGGCTCATCGATAGCGATATCATCTTCGAATTTAGAAATAGGAAGCCAAAGAAGACCCAAGGTCTATCGCCTACCACCCCCAGAGGTATTGATTTGGAATGGGAGCATGGATGACATGGTGATCATCCATGCTCCCATTTCATTATTTTACGTGCCCCACTTATGAACACGACTGTCTTTAATCGGTGGTAATCGCGACCCAGAACCTTGTGATTGCTAGACTCGCATCTTAACTATCTACGCTACCCATGCCCTACCGCACACTATTTATGAACTACGAGAACTATTTATAGATAGGCAGCTGTATTCACGTTTTTCAAGGAGGGAAAACTAGAAAACTCAAAAATCACATATCCTGACAAATGTCTATGAATAAAGCGGAAAACCATCATTCATCTCCGGTTGTTCAAAAAATACTGACATCGATCGATGTATTTTCTGACAGTGTCCTGTCGCTGAGGGTACCGATTTGGCTTAACTGTCATTTTATAAATATCAATCTTTAGTTTGGAAATCTTGTTTTATATTTAATAAAATGATATGATGACATTATGTTTCAGAATGAAATACCGTTAGTTAATCTCATTTATCTATTTTATGAGATTTACCCTTAAATGTCTTTATTTGATAACAACTATAGATGAAATTCTCAACTGCTTTGAACAGAAATACTTTGTGGATAATTTCACCTCTTAAAATCGGAAAAGCATCAAAAATAACATAAGAGCTTCAAATACTTTTAGCAAGGCTTTTTAAAATTTTTCTTTTGTTTGGAATTAGTCGTGAAATTTTTAAAATTCTATTATGAACATTACATATTTCTGAAAATGCCTTAACCAACCAGACCTTCGTGCCCCCCTGACTATTGTCTAAATTTTGCTATCTCTGCCAAAATTCACAACTTTTACAGATATAATTAAGTTAAAATTTTCTAAATACTTAGAAATTCCATTGAATTTTCAGTGGCATATTTTTAAATGATTGTACACCATGATTTTAATTTATTAAAATTTCCTTTTAATTATATTGTTTCTGTATTTATTAATTATCTCGTATTGTTTCTGTATTTATTAATTATCTGATATTATGGAATAGGAACAGTATAAGAAACAATATCACAGTCCAAAATTAGTTTGCTGATTTTTTTTAAAAATTAGTTTTTTTGAAATTAGTTTGCTGGTATTTCTCGCGCTTTTACTGACGTACTTTTAGGATTGCCACATTTTGTTTCTCAAATTTTGGCATAAAAAATTGTCAAAAATCAAAGGATACCTTTTGTAGACTTTTACCTTCCATTCTAGACATTGAACAATGGGAAGTGCAAGCTAGACTCTTTTTTCTACTTGCACATCAGAGAGGGATTGGAAATCGGGAATTTCCTGATTTTTATTGCAATATGGAATTACAGTATAATGAATATAAAGGCGGACAGCACAATTTACGTTTTGAAATAACATTATATCTTATAATTACGCTTAGGCTTTAAGCTGTCTACTTTACTGTTTCACGATTAAATCCTTAACAGAAACATAAAAAAATATTATAGTACGGTTTTCTGAGAAAACCGCAGCACATTATGTGTTTACTTTAAATTTCTTTCAGGAAACTAAATTTGAATTTAAGGAAATATAATTAGTCCCAAATTTTTTAATGCATAATAAATGCTTATATTATGATTTATAAGGAAATATATAACTAAAAATTGCTCTTTTTATACATTTTTAAAGCATTCAAATTAAATATGAAAATATATGTTTGCATTATAGTCTAGATAGGGGGTTGAATAAAAAAAATATTTTTATGTTTTTCGCTAGTGGAAATATATAATTTTGTGATAAAGGAGTAAAAATAACCTGGTAAGCTTCCTATTTTAATCAGTTCTACATCAAATGATAGAAGACAGTATTTTATATCATCATATATAATCAGTCTTTATCAGCTAGATACTGCTTATTCTAGTCAGTATAACTCTAAAAGTTGTTGTTGTCGTGTGCCAGCCAGGCTGGCAATATGGGGTGCGCTGCTCCACTTTTCCAACTGAACCATATTTGGTGGGGACTTCCTTAGTACACACATGCCATAGGTACCCGTTTATAGGGTAGGCAACCATTCACACACACACACACAAAGAAAGGACAGAGACAAGAAAGAGAGAGATAGAAAAAGTACATCCATGCCCGAGCCAGGATTTGAACTCTGGTCCCACCCATCTGTAGTCAGGTACGCTAACCACTAGACAGATTGGGTTGCAGTATAACTCTAAAAGTTGAAAAGTAAAATTGTTGTTTCAGCCAGTTGTCCTTTATTGCCTTCAGGGCTTGCCCTCAGCTATATTTCAACAGGATAATGCATGACCACACGTATCACGCATTCTTTAAACTTTCTTCGTTCATCACCAGTTTGAATTGCTTTCCTGGCAGGCTTGCTCTCCGGATCTTTCGCGTATAGAAAACATGTGATCCCTAATTGCTCAACGATTGACCCAAATTATATCCCCAGCTGCCACATTAGATCAACTTTGATAATGTGGGAAGGTTGCTTGGACGGTTGTACCACAAGAACACGTTCAAAGTCTCTTTGAATCTGTGAAGTGCTATTTTGGCAGGAACCACCCTTCGCAGAAGTCTAAAAATTTAATTATTTAATATTTATTCAGCATATTATCTACAAAATAAATTTTGTTGTGATGTCTCTTGCCTTTATTGGTGTCGTAATTTGAGTGGCCAGCAGTGTAAATTCTTTTCCTCTGAAGTGATTCAAACAATTTAATGATTTATTTAAATGATTGAACACATTTTCAGAAACTTGATGAAAGTTATAAACAAACTAACAACGAAATTAAAATTCATTATTTTCTATATAGAGGTCACTGTGTTTTGTTTGTAAAGGCGTTCGTTATCAAAGCAAGTGAGATCGAAAACCGACTCAGCCAAAAATTTGTTTTGTTTCATGATTATGGGTGGAACACATTAAATATGTCATGGAAATATGGGAGTGGCAAGCCAAATTTTAAAATCTTCTTCTTGGTGCCTGCTTTTAAATTACGAAGACACGATATTGAAGCCATGAGGATAAAACCTTTTGGGTCCTCTCTTCCATTCCTCATATTAATGGAAAGTGGATATCCTAGTAGCTGGGCCTTATGTAACAATTTTTACGTAGAATGTAAAATAAAAGTGTTAAAGTTGAAATAGCAAAAAGCTGTCTGTGAAATTATTATACTATATATATATATATCTATATCTATCTAATCTATCTATCTATCTATATATTGAATTAAATGACATAATTTTAGTCAAGAATTTTACTTACTTCAAGAATTCAGGAAATCAAGACAACCAAGTATTTTATGAAACATATTTCTAATGCATAGTTAATTTTGTTATATTTCATTTTGAATTCATTGTATTTACCTTCTTAAAAAGAACAAATATAAATATGTATTATAGCATTAAAAGCGACATTAATGTTAGAATGTGATAAATATATGAAGGTAATTTATTTGTAATAACATCATTTATCCCTTCAATTTATTTTATATCCTGTATTTAATGTCAAATGTGTTGCCACAAATGTTTTGATAACTTTTGAGAATAAATATGATGCAATTTTGAATGTATCTTATAATAATATTTATTATTTTCATGTAAAGCAAACATGCTATTCTATAAACGAAATTGTTTAAATAAATTTCCATTTAATATATTTCTTTAAAATCTAATAATTTTTTATGATTTATGTTAAATTTACTCTCATTTTAAAATTTTATATTTCTTGGCATTTATAAATTTTTATTTCTCAATTTACTCTCAAGATATAATAATTAAGATCGTATAAACATCCATTAATTATTTTGGAGAACAAAGATTAATGAAAAGATAAAATATTAAGAAAACGTAAAATTAATGCAATTTTCTATTTATTTAACTGTACTTAATAGTTTTTGGTAACTATTTTTTTTTTACCTTTTTAAAAGTACTATGAAAAACTAAATACAATGCAAAACTGAGAGTTATAAAATTTACATATGAAAACATTTAGCAACGTGATGTAATTTACAGAAGTTTAGAATGTTCCACTGATATTCAGTGTAGAAACTCAATTATTTTATAAAATTATTTGAAACATTAGAAAAGATTAAAGAATTTTTGTTAGTTTATAGATAAGATAAAATTCGTATTATTTTTAAAATTTGTAGAATAAAGTCAAATACTAAGGAAAGTAAAGAAAATGCTACATGATTATTCTTCGAAATGTCGCAGGACTCAAAATAGGCAAACTATACTACTATAAGATGAGAAGCTTTAATATTCTGTAATAATTGAAATATCCCAAGTTTTATCAAAATATTTTAAATGGCATGGAGGTCGTTTCCAGACTATAATCTCTTATGTCAAAGTATCTGATACTCAACTTTCCATTTAATACATCAAGATAAAAATAAATGAAAAAATTTATGTCATACATAAATTTTTTAATATCCAGCCGCCATAATATCCAGGATTTCCTAAAATCCATGTCATACATGGATTTTTGGAAATCCTGCATATTATGGCGGCTACGGGGAGTTTCTGTGAAAGTACCATAGGTGAATATTAGCTTCGGCCCAGGATTTACAAGCAAACTCTCTGGCCATGGAAAAAATCTCTCTTGATGACAAAGACATTTGATCTTCAGGGTCCGCTGGAAGCAGCCTTAGCAAGATCGAAGTGAAATGATATCAATAGAAAGACAGATTAAGTGTTTTGATTCACTCGTTCTTCTAAATCAGTGATTCCCAAAGTGGTCTATATCGACCCCTAGAGGTCTATGACAACCTGCAAGGGGTTTACGTCAGCGAAAAAAAATTTGGGGGTCCATGAAATGAAAATGGGGGTCCACGATAGTGGATCTCAACACATACACTGATAGTACCTATTTACTTACATCATACTATCTTATAATATAAAAACATATACATTATTTATAAAAGTACCTATGAAGTAAAAAAATTTATTATATATGTTTATAAAATTGTGTAAGTTGTAGGATGTTGGTATTCGATTTGTGGTAGAAATACATTTTGAACTTGTAAAAACCTGAGAGTCGCAGTCTCAGAGCTTCACTACCTTGCACTGACTTGTTCAATTCGTCACTCTATAAATACGAATGTGGGACAAATACGTTTATCTTTATTTTATGTTTATATCTTTTTATATGTTTATATCTCGATATCTTTATTTTATGTTTATTTAATGTTACGTATATTTTACATAACAGATACAAAATTTTATTTTAAGTAGTTTTAATTTAAATTCAATTAATAAATGTATAAATTAAAATGTGTTTTTACTTTAAGTTTTTAACACTAAACTTCACTACAGTTAAAAATTTACAGGAAATCAGTATCTGGTAAGTAGGGGGTCTACCCAACACGGAAAAACATGGCAAGGGGTCTACGACACAAAAAAGTTTGGGGAACTCTGTTCTAAATTATAAAGAATTTCTTCAATACCAAGTACCTATTACACCACACCACCCGCTATCGGTGTTATGATGACACACTCGTTGAGTGCCTCTGAAAGGTCACCAGTTCCATCCCTGTATCTGCTCAAAAGTCTGCATGTGGTAAACATTGACAGGAAATAGAATGAAAACAGTTTTTTCAAGTCAAATCATATTTGGCATCGGCTATCAATCAATACTGATGACATGACTCTCATATTACTTAAGAAAATATTTTTTGAAGTTACTATGTCAGCATTTCAAGTAGATTTCAATTCAATACGGGTCTGTTCTCTATACCGATGAGTATAAATGGCTCTAGAAGCTGGTGGTAAGCATTATCTAATTTGTGATAACGCGAATTTTAAGAAAAATTCTTGAAAATATGTTCTTACGAAAATGTATTTTAGAGTAATTTGTATAGCAAGTTTTTGATTGGTTAGCTGAACTTTCTCGCCTTTTCATATATAAATAAGCATTTTTATGGATATCCTGATACTATATCTCAAAACAATGTTCGATAATATTATGTTACAGGAGTGTAAATTTATTACTTGATTACATCGTTGATTACCACATGAAACAATACAAAAGCCCATTCAGTTTCTAATATTGAATCAATTGGAGTATGTTTAAATGTTCAAATGAGGACTACTCTTTTCTCTTGTTCTAATTTTTAATATTTTTATTCTCATTTTAATACTTGTTTTCAGGAAATGTTACTAACATTTCCTACTATATTAATACATATTTCAGTCTTATTTATGATTGTAAAAATTCCATTGTTATAATTTTCATGAGCATTGTAGCTTCTATAAAACAGTGCATCTCATGGACCTCATGATCCATTATAACCTTTATATTACAATATTTCATTACATATCAGTAGTTTTTAATTATATAAAGTTCCGATGATAATTTTGGCATTGAAATCATTCATTAAATAAAATATTTTTGGCACATCAAATGGTGTAAATGCATGTTTGCTATGATTTTGACTATCTTTATGTAGTTAAATATTAATTTAAGGTTATTGAATTTTTCTATGGCATATAAATTAAATTAAGGAAAGTAGAAAAAAGTTTCAAAATTAATTCATATTACTATTAGAAATACGATTTAACATCTATTATCAAAAAGAAAATTTCATACACTTATCCAAACTGTATTCATTGTGTTAAGTTCGTTCAAAATATAAATAAAGCCATATTTCCAAATTTATTGTTCTATTTTTTGGAAAAAGAAGGAAATTGGATTTTCAACTATACCCTTTAAATGCATCCCATCCAAATCCATTTGTTGTGTACTATTACTGTGTATGTGACCTATTAAAACAAGTTCTTGATAAGAGGCATCCCATCATTTCCTTGTTTGTATGAATGAAATATTAATGGTTGCCTACCCTATAAACGGCTACCTATGGCCTGTGTGTACTGACTCCACATTTCCAACCTGACTGACACTCGACAAAAAAAAAACTTAGAAAAATCGTTATAAAAATGTATGAATACTTACTTCTTTTATCTTTTTAATATTTCAAATCATGGTTAAATTATTTTTTACTACATGCTTTTATATACTTAAAAACGTTGGGTGTTAGAACTTAAGTTCTGCATTGTGTGAAATCGATAGATCTTCTTTTATAAACATAAAAAGTAGAATAATTTTCTTTTCTTTTGATGAATAAATGTACATTTTATAAACTGTGGGCGCATATACTTCTATGCATATTTAGGAAAACAATAAGATTAATATATACTTTAAAAATTTAGATTTGTAAATTTTTTTTTATTTTATTTATTTATTTTTTTTTATTTTTTAAGTATTGCAAATAAATAATATAAATGTGTGTCCATAAATATTTTTGATAAAATTATTAAAGTTATTTTATGATCAATTTTAAAAATTTCTCTTAAGGCAATTTCAAAATGTTTTGGAATTACTTTTACTATGATCTGAAAATTTTATGTCCCTTTATAAATTCAAATAATTTTATATAAAAATTCTTTTTTAAAAGAATATTGGTTTTAAATTATTTATGTTATATTTTGTTGATACTTCCCATAAAGTATTCGTGAAACAATTTCGGAAAGTATTTAATTTTTTTTCACAAACTTTTTCTAAATTGTTATGATGAATGTATTAATTTCTTTTATTAATTTTTGAGTAGCTTTTTTAGTTTTTGCACTGAATTTTTTCACACCATTTGCCATTTTAATTGTAGCTTAAAATTTCTTTCTGATGTCTTTATTTACCAGCTTTCAATCGAAAAAATGGATATAGTCAAGAAAATAATTAAGATGAATGAGTAACATTTGAATTTATATCGAAATATCCAGTTATATTTGATGATCAAGAACACAATAGAAACTCATAACCTTTCCGGTTTGATATGTTTTTGAAATAGCAGATAATTATGAATTATAAAATTTTAAATTCCAATTTTTTGGTTTCTCTTATAGGTAACATTGTTTTGAATAAAAACAATTTTACCAATAAGTGAACATCAGAAAAGTTTTACTTTTAAGAGAAAAATTAAATTGTACTTATAAAAAACTGTTGTAGTGCGGGGTAGAAAGTTTAATTTTGCTTTGATTTGAATACAGAAAGCGTAGTATAATGTAGGTTAGTTATCCAATATTTTTAGCGAGTTAATTTAATTTAATAGTCCTTATTTGATGGTTATTGGTGCAAACATCATTCATTCTTGAATTATATAATGTATATAAGCAAAAATTATAAAATAGCATACCTGTTATTATTTTTAAAACCATGAGTAGTCTTATACTATAAAAATTAAGCAGAAAAATTATATCGAAACACATATGTATATTTGCACTAAACACAGGTATATCTGCATTTTTCAAAGACAATTTCAAAAGTAAAACAGTCGTTTTAATCTTCAAGTGCAATCTTCTTTAAATGTAATATTATTTTTGTCCTACATTACAGACTTTTGTTACATAAATACTCTATGTAAAGTAATATACATCATGTGTTCATCAGAAAACTATTTTTACAATTTTGTAAATGTAATACAACTTCTGAAAATAATATTCTACAGAAATTGACTCATAATTAAATAGTATTTAAATTATATATTATGCCTCCATAACATAAGTCCCATCAGATTAAATATCTACATGAATATTCGTTTTCGACACTTAAGAAATTTTTAAACTAAACGAAAGGTTTTAAATGCTGTGTGATTATTACAAAAATTTCAAAATAAAGGCTGATTTGAGATGCTTTCTATTTTTTTAAGAACTGATGTCATCAAATTAGGAACTACTAATAAAAGCAAAATATTTTTAATAATATTGTACTTGAAAATTAACTATTTTCGTGTTTAATATTTGATAAATATTATTAACATGCCATTTGTAATTATTGCATAAATACAGTAAACAAACAAATGTTATTTTTATTTAGTATTTTGATTGAAAGTTTTATGCTCTATATTTGATATAGATCAATGTTTTCTATCAAAGACATTGGCACTGAAAATGAGTAACTAAGATTTTGTTTTTTTAGAGTATTTTTCATCAACAGTTTCTCAGTAACCACCTTTATATAATGAAAAGGCTGTGAAGATTATTTAAATATCTCTTTCTTGAATTAAAAATATTTTATATGAAAGCATTTTCAGATTTTGTAACACTATAAGTGAAGCAATTTTTTTCTTATTCATTGTTTTCAGTACATAAAATAATTTCTGAAGATTCATCATATAAAAATAATGTAAATTCTTTTTTTTCATTACATAAATAACTTCAAGTACAAATCAGAAAGCCTGCTAAAGAACACCGTTAAGAATCACAGTCACATCGGAAAGTGAGATGTAAAACGTCACTAGTCCGTAACAAACAGAGACGGTAACACAAGAAATACAATAACAGGGAAGGAGGGAAACAACTAATTACGCAATAATAAATTAAAATGTGACGTGCAAGCATCTAAAGAGTAAGTCATTCATAAGGATTTACCCATCCCACAAAAGTGATACACATACACAAGCATCTCACTTAAACGTCAGTTTGCTTTTGAAAGACATCTATCATTTCCAAGAGTCTTGATAAAAAATTTCAGTACCTTGTATATTTTACAAGTTGTTTTATGCCAAGTTAAGCACTTTATGGAAACCCAGAAAATATGGAGAGCAAGTGATTTGGAAAGCCACAAACCTTTGCCAAACTTAACTACTTGCAAAGGTAAAATCCAAATGGTCACATCCAAATTTAAGTCATGCTGTTAGTCGTTATACATTTTGTAACATAAAGAATATGCAGAATATTAAATAAGAATGAAACGTTACACAAGAATGCTGTAGGATAGTCATCCTACATCATAGCCCTGAATAATAGATTTTTCAATTAGTATGAAATTTGTTGATTTAAGCTACGCCTCGTTTACATATTTCTCTATATAACTATGCAATGGCATACCATTTTTATCTGAAGATTTGAATTATTGCTATCTCGACCTAGGATAATCGAAACATTAAGAATTTTTTTGTCGAGCCAGGTTATCAATATGGGGTGCTCCAACTGAAATATAATTTGCTCTGGAGTCTTCAGTACACACATGCCATAGGTACCCGTTTATACCGTGGGCAACCATTCATTCTAGGAAAGGACAAAGACAGGAGAGAGAAAAAGAAAGTATACCCATGCCCGGAATTCAAACCCACGTTCTCCCTGTATGCATGAGAAACATAAGAAAGTCTTTAAAATCACATTTAATAAAAAAAATCTTTTGCCATTAAATTTCTCCATAGGAATAAAATTTTATAAAATACATTTTGCATTCAAAAACTGCAAAAATTAAAATAAAACTGATGGACCGTTTCCATTTTTTAGTAAAACATTTTTTGTTAGGTTAATTGTCACAAGGAATAAGTTGAATAAAATGTAAAACATTTATCTAACAGAACCATTCATTTATAATTATGTTAATTGTGTAAAATCAGCATTAATATCATTCGCATCACCTAACAAATATCTTGTCATAACCTGTAGGAAAAAATCTTAATATATTTGCAGTCAAAAGTCTTATGCAACTAAATGAAATAATGAGAATTCAGTTAAAAAAAAGAAATTTTTATTAACCATTTATATTCAAGAATTAAATCTGTTTAAAAATGTATTTTTATCATATAATATTTAATGTGTCAAATTAAAAAATGATATATTTCTATTATATATTATATTACATATCAAAATATTTTATAAAGTTTAACTAAAATGATCTTTATAACAATATAATATTTATTGTGTCATTGAATATTATTTGCTATATCTCTTACTCTATAAATCTTATATTAAAAAGATTTATACTTATAATATATAATTATTCATAAAATTGTAGAATCATGCAATCTTCATGTTGGTGTGTAATAAAGCTAGTTGTGTTGCCTGATTAACTTTACAAGTTAATCATAGATTCTATAGACGGGTTTATTAAGATCCATAAAACATCTTGTTTAGATAAGTGTCAGTCATAGTTGTATACCTATTTATACTAAATTCTTTGTCATTTTAAACTATTAATATTTGCTGTTCTATTTTATATGGTGTACGTGTATGCGCATGTCAATTTTGTTTCATACAATGATGCACATATGAATAAAATTGTATTGAATGTAACTGTTTTTGGTCATAGCTTTTAAGATTCTATTTAAACTAAGTTTTAAACATAAATTTAAATTAAAGAAGTGAAGAAATTGTAAAATGATGCGTGAATATGCCATAATGAAAAATAAATTTTTGAAATGTAAAAATAAATAATTTATTGTTTTAAGGTATCCGCCTACATTCCGAACAGCTTTTTATTTAAAATTAGTTTTAATTAATTATATTGTTTTTAAATAAATTATGATGCAAAAACATAAAATTAGACAAAATTTTACTTAAAAGCATATTATCTGGGAAATCCGTTATTTTCTGGTAAATTTTAGTAATATTTTAAAAATATAAATGACTTCTATCTTAATTTGATTTGAGTATAAGATTTATGAGACAATATTCTTTGAAGTAAACAAAAAACAAAAACTTTAGTTGTAAAGAGAATTTGGTTAAAAACATGCACCAATATGTATATTTTACTAAATTTTACAGAACTTTCTCTTCAAAAATAGCTGTAAAAGAATAAGTTCTTCATACATATTCAAAATTTTGCTTCATTTTACAGATAATAATAATTTAACCCTTCTTTGCATGATTTTATCTTTATTGGTGAAATAAATCAAGTTGATATAATTCATGTTCAAAATGAAAGGAAAAATGGTTAAAAAAATCTTAGTATATATTTATAGTATAAATTTAGCCAAAAACTATATGCTAAAAATTTCCATCATCATCCAAAGTTAGATCATTAGCTTAGTACTCAATAGAAATAAAAGAGGAAAATAACAGAAACACGTGTTACAAACCTTTCTTCCACTCATTTTCAATTTTTTAGCAATAGAAACTCTAATATAATAAAACAAAATTATAAACGAAATCATACGTTTATTGCAACTACAACAAACAGCGGAATGAGACAACTTTAAGCTTGTTTTACTGATAATGACACTTGTTTATTTTTGACAGCTATGTTTCTTTTTATGCAATGGACATTAAAAAGGTATCCAAACGCGATCAACTTAAAGTGAACTTGTTCTTTTATATAATTTTTGGGCATTATAGGTTATGATGGAAATTTCCACCATTATGCAAAGAAGGGTTAAACACATAGTCCAATTTTCATAGAAGTCTATATATCCTTGTCACAGAAGTTTTTCAGTGGATACCCTCACACGTGGACCTTTCTGGTAACGAACATGAAGATCAATTGGCGAAGGAGGGTTCTTCCCTTTCAGTTTCTCCCAATATGGCCTTCACTTATTCTGAACTATTTTCTATACAAGCAACTATTGTCAATAAAGCTTGGCTTGTCCCTCTGGAATATCAGTGGTATCCCTGTAAGCGTCTCGGTTCCTTGTACCCTAAACATCAATGACTGTAAGCGTCCTTGATGTTCAGGGTACACATGCTGACCAGGCTGTTATCTGTAGATTCGTCAGTGGCCATACTAAAATCTCACATATAGCGGGCAAATTAGACTTTTTCCAAAATGTAAAAAGTGCACCTCCAGCGAGTCTACTCCTTAACATCTCCCAAATTGCCTCGATTTCACCATGGAAGAGTTTCTACAGAGACCTTTCCTTTTCCTCGAATTTTTTGAGGATTCATGGACTCATTGATCTGGTCCGTTGTCCCAGATGGGATTGGAAATAACAACAGTAACATAAGAATCTTCATAACATTGCTAACATAACATTGCTTGACATGTTGAGTTAACGGTTCAGAAATTGTGTGGAAAACAAAGTTTTGAGACAACTACCTTTGACATGATTGTCTCTCTTGAGATAGTTATGATGATTCCAACTTTTTCCGGATTTATAAGCCAAATACCGACCTCATACTTACGGCTACAAATCAGTACATTTTATAAAAACATATATAATTAAAACAACGAAAAAATAAATCACCTTTCTATAGTACTTTAGGTTTGAAAATGCAACTTTCTGTTTCATTTTTTTAAAAGATGTGACAGATTTTAAAATTTCTGCAACTTCATTTCTGTTTGACATAAAATAAAACAAAAACTGAAAGGTTCTGAATACTAAATTTAAAAATATGAATTCGTAATCAAATTTGAACTTTTCAAAGTAGGCGGATACCTTAATGTCGATTTTTAGAATAAACATTGTTCTTAAATTCACAAATTAGTATGCATCTGAGCTATTTATTTGACAGATAATTACGGTAAAGGTAAAAATATTTTTACCATTATTTACGCTAAACTTCTGCATTTAATTTTTAGTAGTCATTATATATCGCAACAAATCAGCAGTTAATTTATTTTAAGCATATATTTCAAAAAAAATTATGAGATTGTAATAATTTTTTTTATTAATACTCTATAATACATATATACAATTAAAATTCTACAATTAAATATATTTTTAAAATAAATACCTTGAAAACTATCCCTTTTCTAAGCAACTTTAAAAAATTATGTTGTTAAGCAAACAATTATTTTATTGATTCATTTTTTTAGTTTCCAATTTAAATAATTTCCTCTCTGAATCATTCATGTATCATGAAATATATGTTTTCCTTTAAATTTAATAAACAAACTAATTTCTAAACAACATGATGATAAAAGTTCAATATTCCTTTACCGGCTAATTTATATACTAAAAGCATATTCAAAGGGAGGGGCATTGTTGTATAATTATAATGCATATATTTTAATATTTTCATATATTAGTTAAAATTAAGTAATCTTTTTCCTCTGCGTCTTCTTTCGCTTATCTAAAAAAGAAATAACAAAATAATATAATAGTACTATATTATTGATTAAATACATACATATATATATTAAGAAATACTTACCGAGTGAAATGTGTTTTTAACTAAAAAAAAATGAAAAGATTTCATATCTCAATTATTCTATTAATAATTATTAAATTTCTATCAAAATGAATAATTCTAGGAAACCAACCTAAAGATTAAGCATTAATTAAATAAATATTCTCTTTACGTTTTCAATGTATTTTAACTTAATAAATTACATTTAAATGTTTTTTTCCTACAAAATGATTTGGGTGTAAAAATTTTAAAATCAGATTTTATTAACATAGATTACAGTGTTATAGAGTTTATAGATATCACAATTCAAAAAGTTTTCAATTAACTGAGATAATGTCAAAAATGATGCACCCTGTGATCAATAACTTATTAGATTAATTTTAGCAGTGATAACAGATCATACTCGTTTGAGCATAGAATTTATATGCGTCTGGCATGGACTTACATGCAGAGAAAACCGTACATTGATTATACCGCTTTTTAGATCTTGTAAATTAAATAAAAGAAGCATGTGTATTTGGGGATGAATTTTTTCGCATCATTTGGCACATTTCTAGGAGGTTAAGATCTGTCCAAGAAAATGTGTTGGAGCTCAGAAATATTTGTTCAGTGGACAAAGTTTAAGCAGTATTTAATATAATGTGCAATTACCTTATCGCCTTTGAACTATCCGTTGCCAACAGAGTAAACATTCAACATAATAGAATATATGGCTCAGATTTACTGTTGGCGCGATTTTCCAAAGTTGGCGATAAATAACATTTTCTGGCAGCCCAACCAATTCTACCCAATCACAGATAAGGAATTCCGACCAATAAAAAAATGGGGGATCTATGTTAATAAAATCAGACCTCGCTTATGCAAATTGGCAAGATTGGCGAGACTTTTGGCTATATTTTGAAAAAATCGCCAATAGCGACCGTACAGTAAATTTTTAACGAATATATATTATTTCTAAATGTATCCGTATATGTCATGGCTGTTTGTTTACAATCAATCAGCATCATTATTCCAATTCCATGCCAGACGAATATACCTCACTTCATAATAAGAAAAGACGAATTTATGCCCTGTGGTGGTATTCTCGTCAGTTTTGACGTCTATCAGAGCATTCATCTAACCATGTTATCTGCGTGAAATTCTCAGATGTCTACCATTTTCTTTTTCAACTCTATTGCATACGAATAAATTCATGTTGAATAAAATAAATGAATGATTGTTTCTCACAAGAACCTGACTCTCTATGATTTTCTACCTTCTGCAATTCTCTGCGCAGAGTTTGAGCGAAATATGTTGAGAAGAAACTTTGTTGACGATTTTTGTTATTTAAAGCACACTGATTTGCAATTTTATGTGAAGAACGCACTCACACTAATGGGAAACTCTTAAAACGAAAATTACTTTTTCTAAAGAAGGATAATAGTTTCCAATTTCCTAGTTTGAAAATCTAGTGGCTGCATTTCAAAACTCAGAAAGATATGATAACTTTCAAATCAGGAATTTTGCCTTATCAACAATGCTCATTTTTCAAATGCTGAAAGATATGTCATTTTTTAAGTCAATCATGGTGAATGAAAGCAAAACGATTGTCTCCAGGCATCGCTTGACAAAACATTTGCCATGGCCATTTTTTGGAAGAAAATCAGAACAGAAGTAGCTCGATGGCTAAATGTGAGTCTGTCTATGATTCATAGACTTTGGCAACAATATCTAACCATGAATTCGACATCCAGGAAGTTCAGCCAAGGACGGCCACGAGCTATTAGAAGTGCCGATGATCGATATTTGTCATTATGCCCACGAATGTATAGAACCGCTACTCAGGCTAAACTCATATAACCATTCGTCCGGAAAGTTGGTACCCAGATCAGCCGTGGGTTCAAGGTTTCTCAGACGTGGTATTTATGCGAAGAGACCAGTATTTTGCTTCCCTCTCACGTCCAGCCATAGACGGGATCTCCTTTCACCACAGTTGCTCTAAAGCGGAAGATAGTCTGTTATAATCCCGGCTTATCGGAAAATCCATCGTGTTTTCAAATGACGACTAGGGCTTGGAAAATATGTCGTCCTTCTTCCATGTTGCCCTTCTAAATTAATACCTCTGGGGGTGTTATAAGCCAAGCTTTGGGTTTTCTCTGGCTTCCTATCTCTTTTTGTGAAGACTTAGATGGTGCTGCCATCTATGAGCCAAAGTCGTGCATCCACCCTCGTTGCGGGGTGCTCTGTTCAAAAACGGAAGAAGCTCTTTCTGACTTCATTCGCCTAGCCCCTATCGTGCTTGGCTTCCCGAAATACCATAAATAACCATACACTGTATCATTTAAAAGAAGCAAACATTTCGATTTGTAGAGTTAACAACGGAATTTGCGAAGTGAGTTTTAGCCGATGGGAAAATTATTTATAGTTTACAACAATGAGTAATACCCGAATCTAAATTAGTAGTTTAGATGAAATAAAAGAAAATAACATTGTCAGTTGAGACAAAAAATATTGCTTGTGTCAACTACAATTTCTTCAAATTCAAAATTTAACTGTTTAAAATAAAAGATTTAAGTAAATGTGTATTTGTTAATTTTATGTTTCCTCAATTTTTTTGTGTTTTAAAAATGAAACTTATGACTTATATAGAATATTTAACTTTAAAATACCTTCACCATAATTTCCATTTTTTATCAAATTTTAAGCAAATATTACAATAAGTAAAAGTGAATTTATAAATAATTTAATTCATAATTTTTTTTGGATTAAAGATGGCATATGGTTAAAAGTTTTATACTTACCAATATCAAGTCCAGCTGATTGAACAAAATAATTTATTTATTAAAAAATTTTTATAAAATGTATCACATTACAAAAATTCAAGATCATGTGTTATATGAATGAAGTTACATATTACCTAATATTTGTAATTAATTATAATTAATTGAATTTAATATCGATCTCTTTTTTATCTAAAATACAAAATTCACATACCAATTGATTTATTTTATCACATAACTTTTATTAAATAACACATTAGAAATAAAGACTATTGTAAATAAATAATATAACCTGCATCATTTTATTAAATTCATATTACTAGCATATGTTGTTTTATTATTTTTTTATTTATAATATTCTTTAATATATTTTAAATATTTTGCAGAATGATTTTAAAAGAAATATGTATTTTTCCTCATAAGTACACCAATAAATTTAGTTTTAATATATTAGAATAAGTTATTACTTCCTTAACTGAATATGAAAAGAAATAGTAAACCATATTTGTGAAAATACTTTTTTTTACCTTAAACGCGTAGGCTAAGTTAGCGACAAATCTTATTGGTGGAAAATTATTGGAATAAGGAATAATACAATCAAACTCCAAGGGAATTGATTTTAGTTAATAAGAAAATTTTGCTTCTGTTTTTGTTTTTAACTCCAAAGAAAATGACACATGTTTATAAAATTTTATATTTTATGTTACTTAAAGTTCACTTCTTTAGTTATATATGTGCAAACTTTATTTTTGATCCTCTGTGTCTTTTAACTATTGAATATAGCACCATGTCATTTAAAATTAATTTTTCTAACATTTGTGTGTTCTTAACATAATTTATTTTATTTTCTAGAATTAAAAAAAAAAAAACATTTTTAGTAGTAAATTTTATCTTCCGGTATGTATTTTTTTAGTAAATCGTAAATTAATCTTAAAGTTGATGCTCATATGTTTTAAATGTGAATAATTACATACCGTGTGCAGCATTCATTGCTGAAAAAGAATTTTCTATTTTCAACAATACAATATTATATGGTATTATGTTTTTTAATATTAAAATATTATATTATTAAATGAAAAACAGAAATGTTACTATCCAATGCAAATTTGATACTTGTTGTAATATTATTTAATATTGAATACAATTATATTTATTATCAGTAGCCATTGATCTTTTTCCTTGTTTTATATAAGGGATAATATTTATTACTTCATGGCATTATTTCATACTTATATTTGATTTAAATGTGTACCATTAAATGATAAATTTTCTAAAAGTATAATATTTTTAAGCTAAATAAATTTTGTTGAGAAATTTCGAATAAAATGCACTTAAATAAAAAAGAAATATCAGAAGATTTTCAAAGAAATATCTGCAATGCATTTGTAAAATTATCTAATATATTTTGAAAAATATTTTTCCATAGAAATTGATAGCACTTAAAAAATCATTCATTTTAAATCAAATTAATTTGCTTAAATAATCTATGATTTTTTAATAAAGTATATGATTTATTCTTAAATTTACTTCATTCTTCGAAATACATAGTATGTTTACATCGAAATTATGTATTCTCTGTAAAATTAGAATTTTTTACTTTTTATCTGAAAAGTGAAATACTTGTAAAATTTTATAATTGCATAATTTTATTTCCATTCTAAGTTTTTCACATTTTCTCACAATTCATTTGAAGTTCTTGTTTTTTTTTTTTTTTTTTTTTTTTTTTTTTCTTAAAAAAATCACAAATATTACAATAATGCTAAGGTAGATTTGATTCTGAAAATTGTTCTTTATAATGACCAAAATATCTATATATACGGCCTTATTATATAAATAAATTTTTAAATAAACAGCATTTCTAAAAGCAAAAATATCAATTAATTTTATAATTAACTTAAGTGATAATTTTTTTAACATTTTTACTTTATTTAGATGTTTTGTTGTCATACAGTATTACGAAAACATAAAAGAAATGTTTAATTTCTACTATAAGTTAAAATAACATACCGCCTTTTCCAAGTTCTGTAAATAGAATAAAGGAATTAAAATACTAGAAAGAAATAATAATTAGGAGGATTAGCGAATAAGTGCTCATTGAAATGGATAAAATATTTTTCTCAGAATATATACTTTTAATGTTTAATAGTAGTATTTGATATTCTTTGAATATGATTCATAGGTAAATATTAAACAAAATTTAAAAAATAAATGTATTCATTTTCTGAAAACAATGTAAATCAAGGTACGAATGCATTATAACGGACTAAAACTTCGTAGAATAACGAGCTACCTGATATTTCTAATGAGTTTGATGATTTTTGTGAACTGTTTTAACTCTTTGCAGAACCTAAAGTTTCTTCTTTTATCTTAATATTTGAATTTCATAATAATTATTAATTATGGAGTTTCTCCAACTTTACTAATTTCATTGCAACTCCAAAATAAGAATTTTCTGGTGGTCAACTTAGTTTGGTTCTTTTTATATTGAACGACGGCGGTGTCTTCAGTAGACACGGGCATTCGTTTTCGATATCATAAGATAGTACGTTCGAATGTTGACCTAACCAATGATCCTTCTTGTTCGTCAACGGTGCCTGATACACTTAAAAGAAACCGTAGTCGCAATTTCTTCCATGTGAAATGATATTTCTGAGAATTTAAAGCCAATTCTATAGGTCTTCTGTTTGGCCATTGCTTCTGAATTCGAAAGATTGTATCAATTTCAGACTCTGCGATTTCATTTCCACTGGGTGCTCTACAACATCATCTTGCAGAGCTGATAAAATGGAAATAGGATCCTAGAAGCCGAATGAAGCCGGATTATAGTAATAATAATTTTTTGACGGAATTTGCTTGAAGCTTACTTTTTTATTCTACATTAAGTATCCATTTCTTGAAAATTTTTATTATTCTGAATTCTTAATAAATCTCTTCTACTTTCTAATCCCCTTACCTAGGATCAGATCAGCTCCATGACTGACTTCGTCCTTAACCCCTCAAGGACCGTACAAGGGTTGCCCAAAAGGACACTCCACGCAAATCCAATACATTTCAGTAAATGCTCGGCACTCTCCTCTTCAGTGTCACACTTTGAGCAAGTGGGGAAGACTTTGATTCCCCGGGAAAAGCTTAGAGTCAAAAGCTTAGAGGAAAAGCTTAGAGTCAAATCCGGTCATATAACCGGATTTGAGCTTAGACCCATCAAGAACGTAAGTGAAAAGGAACGGGCTCTGTTGGCATTACTACCCTGAGCACCTGAGAAGGATAGAAATCCAACTTTTCTCCAGTCACCTGCCTAGCACTAGCTGGATATAATGGAATGGTTTGTTACAGCTACAAATTACATGTACAATATATAAATAAATGTAAGGGAAGGAGGTAGCTTCAGTTGGTTTTACTACCCTGAACACCAGAGAAAGATAGAATTCCGACTTAGCTCCAGCCTAGCATTAACTGGATATAATGGAATGGCCTTCACGCCTTGGGTGACCCTGCCAGGAGAAAACCACGGACGTACATCACCCCATTACATCAAGGGACACACCCTCGTCAAGATGAGGCTGTAATAAATCTAAAAAATGTGATAATCTTTCTTAAATTCCTCAAAGAAATTAGAATAAAAATCCTATGGAAGTTAATGATCAAAAATCACATTTTATTTTTATTGATATAATTTCTGCTTTTTCTTTTTTAAAATTAACTTGTAAATAATCCAGAAAATATATTCAACACAAATATTTCAAAATAAACATGTTTGCGCAGTAAATTATAGAATCAGTATGAGAAACTGCGAATTATATAGGTTGATTCACCACAATTTTTATCCCTTTAATACCACCTAAGGATTAAAGGTTATTATAAGAAATTTTACTATATCCAGCATGTAAACTCAGACAGTCCGATTGCTTCCAAAAGAATCAGGATAATAAAGAAGTCACCAATACAAGTTTAAATTTTCTTAACGTCAAAACTAATAGCAGTTATCGATCCAATGAATGTAAACATATTATACAGTTAAATTGAATTTCATAAGCCTATTATACCATGTATTTGATAAAAATGTATGCACATTGAAATTCTGAAGGGAATTCTAATCAAAACTAATGGATATACAATTCTTTTATTTCTTGAAACTCTCAAAATTTTAAAAATGAACCTTAAAATATCTCAAAGAATCAAATAGAATATTTTACTTTCATTTAATATCTATATAGATCGTTCCCGAGTAGGAAAACATGACCATATCATTATGGGAATGTTCTCGAAATTTTTTAAGTATTATTCTTAAGGGAGAAGTGAATCTTTGAAATATATTTTAAAAAACATTGTTTGGAGCCATTTACGGTAGAAATATTGTTAGTTTAATGCAATCATCAAGTTAAAAAAGCAAATAAATGGAAAAATATAGAAAATACCAAATTATGTTGCTGTTGTTACTTACGACACTTGGCGAAGCCCGCCCATCAGGACTAGGCGAATGAAATCACAAAGAGCATCTTCCGTTTTTTATAGAACACTTCCATATGAAGGTACGACATTGTCTCAAAGATGACGGCACAATCTGTGCCTTCCAATTTAGAGATTGACCCCAGAAAAGACCCGTGGCATGGCTCCAAACAATCCTAGAGATATTAATTTGGAATGGGAACATGGAGGACATTGTGGACAGGACATAATTTCTGTGCCCCAGTCACCATAAGTGAACACTAAGGAACTTCAGCTTGGCTGGGATTCAAACTCCCTACCTTCCGGTAACGAGAAAGAAGCCCTAACCAACACGGCCACCAAATAATATTACGGTTTATTAAACTAAAGTTTCATGAAAAATATTTTTAATTCCTAAAAAATTTCATCAACTATGAACCATTTTATGTGATTAAAAATTCAGTTGAGAAAGCTTTTCAAAATAATTTCTTTTTGGCAAAAAAGAAACAACATTATTAATTACTACAGATATTGATATTTACATAATTTTTTATATCATTGAAAATTTTATGAAGATGAAGAATATAACGGATTCCTATCTCACAAATATGCAGTAACACAAAATAAAATAATTCTTTACCATTTCCACTCAAAAATATATACTTTGTACCAAAATTACAGCTATTATATTATATATTAATGAAATAAGTAAAAGTATAATAAAATGCATTTTACCATTAACTAAGCGACCAGCTAAATAAGAGTAAAAATAAAATTAGATTTTTCAGTAAAAGAGTACAAACTTTATATAAATATTGACATTAAAATTAATTTGAATTCAGAAGTTTTATGAAAAAATAATGTCTTTTTTCTTTAGAAAATTAAAACTTATCTACACATACAAAATAAAGATTAAATTTTGATATATAATTAGTAAACAAAATTCTCATTAGATTCTGATATCTTTTGTCAAATTTAACTGAAGATTAAAGAAATAGACGATCTAAAATAATCTTTAATAATTATTTTGATTTGTAATTTGGCAACAAATGAAACTTCTATGATGTTGTTGTCGTGTGACAGCCAGGCTGGCAATATGAGGTGCGCTGCTCCACTTTTCCAACTGAACCATATTTGGTGTGGAGTCCGACTTCCTCAGTACACACATGCCATAGGTACCCGTTTATAGGTTAAGCAACCATTCACACACACACACAAAGAAAGGACAAAGACAAGAAAGAGATAGAGAGAAAGTATATCCATTCCCAAGCCAGGATTCGAACCCAGGTCCCACCCATCTGTAGTCAGGTACGCTAACCACTAGACAGTTTGGGCGGCAATTTCTATGATCATGCAAGCATATCTGTGATTTTTATTTTATGATTTTGCGTATACAATGTTCATGAAATATTTTTAAATCTCGGAGACTAAAAACATTTTTATTCTTCAGAAAAATAATATATTATTTATCTGAGAGATATAGAATAAGAAAAAAATCTATATTCTAGCATTTTAGATACAATTGAGAAACAATGCATATTTTCAAGATTCTTTTTTGGATCGAAAATTAGCACGCTTGTTTTGTTTAATATTCATATTAAACGATATTCCAATTTATTTTTGTACTTACATTTATTAAAATAGAGTAACTTTATTTAAATATTAGTTTAATATTTTCCTACTTTCATACCTATTTATATCTGAGAAACTTTATTTCTGTGTCACCATTTTTATGCTCTTTTTTGTTGAATAAATAATTGATTTTGTAAAAAGGTAATTTTTTATTAAATTTCATTAAAAATAAATATTTTTATTTTAAAGGTGAGAAACGGTAGTATGTAAATTGATGTATAAATTGCATTTTTACTTCATAGGTATAAATATGTACTTATACCTATGGAGTAAAAATGTAACAATAGTTGCATCACATTATTATATAACATTTATTATAATATATCCAATTTATAAAGAATGGAAATGCAGAAATAATCTGGTTTATTTAAAGAAGAATGTTATGTGTTTCAATAATCAGTATAACTAAATAATTTATAGTGTAACCAAAGACAACAATGAAATTCAAATATGAAAAATATTTGAATTTAATAAATTTATCTTTATGTCATATTTAAAATTTAAAGTGACTATTTAAACTTTAAAATATACTTGCATTTATTTATATAAATAAACCATTTGCAAAATACCCGTATAAAACATTTGAACAACTTTTAATACCAAATTAAAAAATTATTTTAAAAAAATGAGTTATTAGAAAAATGTGTTAAACATATTTACTTCTGAATCCCATATCTGTCAAACAAATACAAGCATTATTTAGATATAGGGTTGTCATAAAATAAGGTTTCATCTTAATTAATTATTGAATTGTCATACAATAAGAATGTTTCCTCTTACTTAGCTATTTGGTTGTCATAAAATAAGAATGCTTCATCTTACTTAACTATTGGACTGTTATACTATAAAAATGTTTCATCGCAATTAGTTATTGTGTTGCCATACAATGAAAATGTTTCGTCTTACTTAACTATAGGTTGTTGTACAATAAGAGTGTTTGATCTTACTATCTGGCTTCATATATAAAATTTTGAATCAATTATTTTCAGAATCTTTACTAAAACGTTGTTTAATACGTGGAAGATGAAATCGAAGTTGAAGTATTTCTCAGTATTTCAACACTTAAATGCAAATTTAATTGTTGCTTGATTATTTTATAATTAATTAAATATAATTTTTAGATAAAAAAAAAGCTTCGATATTGTTAAATATATTAATACACAAATGAATATTTAAAAATATTTTAGATAAATATAATTTCATATCTATCTTTATAACTTTAAAAATCTGGAAAAATGTTATTTAAAAAATGTAAAAATAAATATATTTTTAAAATGTAATTTCAAATATCAAAAAATATTTTCTGAAATAAAAGAAAAAAAAAACCCAAATAATTATACATTTTAATTGTTAAATTAAAATGTATAATCGTAAATATTTCTAATTTAAATAATAATGATAATGTAACCTTGCTGAGAATAATATACTCTATGTATAAATTTATTCAAAAAATAAATTAATTTTTAAGTCGACTGTACAAAGTAGCTTTATTTCTAATTGCAGTGATAATTTACTTATCTAAAGTAAATTAATTGATTATAATATCAAATAAAAGAACTTACCACCTTTTTAAAAGAGAAGTTACAATTTTCCAGAGAACACATAAGAAAAACACACATACAATGAAAAAATTTTCTTCACTACGAAGAAAATATTCTACTTAATAAAACTGTTATTTATGTAATAAGTTATTATTTAGTTTTGTGCGATAACCATACAAAAATAAAAATTAAATATTCAGTGATTAAAATTTTTATGTTATTAAGTTTTCAATTGAAGGAAAATATTATTTATAAGTTAATTTTAAAAGTTAAATAAGCTCATAAAACTTAATTTCAATTAAAACACACACGCAAAATTTCAGTCAAGTATTTTGTAAAAATAATACTGAAAATGAAATAAGAAACATACCATGTTGGACTGTTATAGAGAAGAGGATTATAAATTAGTTTACATAATAAAAACACGTTAACACACACATTTAACACGTAAAAATTAAATTGCTAAGAATTGTTTATTTGAATTGTTCAAGATGATCATTATTATTTACATAAATTTTTGTCGTAAGATGTATGAAAGGTCATGCATACATAGATATAAAGGATTATTCAAAAATTACAAAAATTTAAATGGATCCGCAGAAATTATAAATATTTTTACGTTTCTAATATATACAT
The DNA here is from genome assembly GCA_026290005.1 of Latrodectus geometricus. Lineage (NCBI taxonomy): Eukaryota > Metazoa > Arthropoda > Arachnida > Araneae > Theridiidae > Latrodectus > Latrodectus geometricus. Next base: position 65,819 of record JAPDSC010113005.1, read on the forward strand.
TTGATTTATTTTCTTTACTTCCCCATAAATTTAAGTAAATATCGTGTAAAATATTGTTTGTGAAGCATTAATGAAAAAGGCTGTTATCTCATAAGTATTGATTTAAGCTAATGTTTAAACTGTTTAACTAAAACGCGTAAAATATATGAAATTTAATTATTGAATAAAATTTTTTATATAAAGATGGCTATTTAAGATCTTTTCTAGAGTATCATGCAATTTCATTACTAAATATTAGGTTTTATTGAGTTAAAAAACAAATCTGTTTAAGCTATCCTTCATCAATAGATAGCTAGAACAATTTTTCGTAGTGGACGTACTTATATTATAACTAGATAACTGTTATTTTATTTCCTAACTGGGTGATAACCCGTCACCCACAACATGGGAAACTGCTACTCATTTAGAGTTACCCGATGGGCACCTGTGAACCAAGTCATGGAGGTACGAGTAGCATTGCCCACGACAAACCCGTTTATAGCCACAATCATCCACAATCATCCATCATGTCAGAAGAAGACAAAGATACACAAAGAAAGAGAGAGGAAGGAATCTCCCATGCCTAAACCGGGATTCAAACCTGGGACCAACAGCCCAGGAATCAGGAACGTTAACCACTCAGCTATTGAACGGGCATTTAATCACATAATTTCTACGATTATAATTCCATCACTAGTTACTAAGATATCTTTTATTACTTTTTATTTTTCAACTTCTACAAATATTTAAACTTAAATCTTCATTTTATCTTTTTAATTTAAAATTTCATGTTATGAAATAGTCAACACATAAAATCAATTTGTGAAATCGAGACACATATAAAATAGTATTACATGAAAATGCAAAAACACTCTCTCTTTCCAATCAAAGACAAATCCTTTGAAGTTTATTTAAACAAATATTTAGGATATCATATTTATTGATTAAACAAATAAAAGATAATAGAATAATCTGCTTTTCTTGCCAAAAGTTTCCGTAATACAATTACAAAGCCACAAAGTATTTCAGCAGTGAAAATACTTTTATAGAAAGTGATAAAATAATAAAAAGATGCAATATTTAAAGCGAATAAATTGGTGAATTGTGAACCGGTTTCAACAGATATTTCAATCATTTCTCAATAGATTTTGAGTAAATTATTTCAGTAAACGATTCATGGTGTTTGAAATACGAAAATTAAATTAATTAATATGATTTATTAATCCAATAAATGGGGAAAATGCAAAAATAAAATCAGATATTTGTTTAAATAAGTATGCATACTTAGAGCTTATATCTTAAAACAATTTATGAACAATCAGCATAAAATACTCTTATAAATAATAATAACAGGTAATAATGCATGCAGTTAAATGCAGGTAAATAATAACAGCATAATAACAGGTAAATGCAGGTAATAACAGGTAACATGCAGACAATGTGTTTTTTATCATATTTAACTTAAAATATAAGATTTACATATTTTCATCAATTATTTATTATGGAATTTGTAGCTTATCAGCAATGAAATATCAAATAAATATAAGCAAAATTTTACTTACATCCTTTTTGCGCTTCTGGATTTAAAAACGTTTTTTTAGTTTATAAGACATTTACATATACATAATGTTTTTCAAGTATTGTATGCTAATATGTTTTTAAATGCATAGATAAGCACACATGTTATTAATATAGAACAGTATTAAAAGTTGAAAAAAACATTTTTGGTTTATTTAAGAATTTAGACTAGAAATGCGAGGAGGTGAATATTTTTGATGTTTGAGAATATAAATTAACAAGTATTAATATAATAAATCTAAGAAAATTAAATTAAATGCAACCATAATTATAATAGCGATCAAATTTGAATAATTAACATTTATTCAGTATCATTTTTTTCCATAATAGCATATGTAGTCTATTTTACGAAACAAACTTAAGAATAGAAAAATACTTTTAATTTGATTTCAATGATTGATATTCTTATAATTAAGCAATAAATAATCTAAAAATGAAAGAAGCAAGTGATTGTTGGAAAAGTAGAAATGAAGAAACTTGTATCGAGAGAATTTAAACATAATAAAAGACACATAAAAAACATTTGTTAATAGCAAACATATAAACTGTGACTACACAAGATAATAAAAATTTATTGATAAGAATAAGACGCAATAAAAATAAAATTTCAGTATAAGGACGAATTCAATTTGAAATAAACTCACATAAAAGAATATTTTAAGGTCTCTTATTATTATATATTGTTATATGAGAAAAATTTATCCTCGATAATGATATTTTGCGTATGTTTAATTATATATATATATATATATATATATGTTTGCTATTAACTTATGTAAAGTGATCACTGTTATTTTTATCTCGAGATATCTTTTAAATGCATTTGGTTTTTTTAACACATTGACTGCCAGTCTCTAGAGATGGGGTTGATAGTTAATGCCTTGACATCGAAGTAGATTGTACCCAAGAAGCCAACATACTAATAATTGGAAATATGATTTAAAACTATTAATGAAATATTATTATTTTATATCTGTAAATTAAATATTTACAGATAGTTTCTAATCATATCTCCATGCCAATACCAGCAGAAATACCCTACAAGCATTGCCAGATAAACTAGAGAATGAACAATCAAAAGTGGATTCCGCGCCAGCGCGTGACTGGCTACTAAGACATTACCACACATCACGTGCTGGCGCGTGATCGGCTCTTCACCAATATCGCCACTCTACCCGCTAGCGCGTGATAAGCAGTCAATGTGTTAATAGAAAAAAAAATCTTAAACATTAGTGAAACAACTTTTAACTTAGAGATTTATATTTTAAATAAACATTTTTTGCAACCAGAAATTTTGCAAAAACTGCTTAAATTACAATAATTAAATTTTAAATAAAAACTAATATTTCAAAATAGAAAATTCAAATTAATAGGGTTAAAAATCATTAAACCTTCATCAACATAGTTAATAGAATTTTAATAAAGGTGTTATATGATTATTCATAAAAGTTCAGTTTTATTGTTCTCAATATGTATTTTAAGAGAAAATGTTTGTGGAAGTATTTTTAACTGTCAGAGAAATTCTAAAAAAAGATTCTTAAAATTAAAAAACAAAATGAAACAGATTCTAAATGTAATGAATATTAGCTGAAAATTGTACTTTAGTCTTATTCTGAATGTATTTACTGTTATTGAATCATTTCTGAAGGATACTAGTTACATGAATTGCTTATTAATTAGTAAAACATCGGATAATTTTAATGTTTGCAATACCCCAACACATAGTTTGCAAACTATCTGTTGGGCCAACAAGTGTTTTTAATCTATTTTTTTGTGGAATTTTATTACATTTATAATAAACTGGCGAAGAAAATAGGATAAACTAAATGAGTAAAATCTGATTAACTAAAATCATGATAGACTTAGGTTAAAGGTTTATATTTGTTGAATTCGCTTATAACTTCCACAAATATAGCTGCAGTAAATATAGAAATTGAAATAGACAGCTGACAACCATAAATTCAACACCCTGAAGGAAGCATACAAATAACATCAATTTAAAACTTACATAATCAAAGGTAACATGTTTACACATGTTACCTTTGATAATGTTATATACAAAATGATAATGTTATGATCATGTTATATACATAATAAACTTAGTAGTGTTTCTTGGTGTTGCAATTATAGTGGCCAGGAGTGTAATTAAATTTATAAATAGTTCACCTATACTTGAAATTATCTAGTTTTAAGAACTTAAAACTTGAATAAATTTTTTATTAAAAATCAATATGCTAATTTAAATAAGTATCTTACCTTAAAATAGTGAAGAATTAAATTAGAGAAATTCGCTTACAGTTGTGTGAAACAAGTAGAAGAAGATTAATTAATGAATAATATAAATATTTCTTACTACCAATGAAAATATACTTTAGAATTTTTCGTTATTCATCAGCCTCTATAAAAACTATTCATGAGAAATATTTTAAGGATGTATATTATAATTAATACTATAATAGTATCAATTATTTCCTTCTCACAGATATATGAGTCATTTATATTTAATTCCAGATTAAATCTTCTGTATGTTTAAAAAAAATTCCTTTAATTATTTCTTTTAAATTTCATGTAACTCAAAGTGAAAATTTAAAATGAAAATTAATATAAGAAATTTTAAATTTTTGTATCTATTGAATCAGGATTTTATTTACATAAAAGTAAAAAACTTCATGAAATTACACATAAAATTTACAAAAATACTTACGACCTAAAGCACCTCTAACTAAATGAAATAAATGAAAAAATATGTTTTGCTCAATGCGAAATTTTATTAGTTTTAGCTTAAAATAATTAGAAAATATATAACTCCGATTTCATTTTATAAATTTAACAATTTTACAAATAGAATTCAATGTTACTTTATAATAAGTCTTTAAATGCAGATAGTTATTTATGTGTTCTATTGATTTGTAAAATTTAGATTATAAAATAAAAATAGTTTATAATTAAAATAAGTATTAATACAGCATGAACTATAATATTTCCATATTTTTAACAAAATTATATTAATTGTTCAGATAAAGAAACATTTATTAAAATAATAGATTAACTGGGAATTTTAATTCTTCTGGATGCTTAAATTTGCTTGTTAGTACTTTATCAAGAATACAAGTTTAAAATGGCGGCTTACAAGATTTCAACAAAATGATTTTAAACCATTGTTTTAAAATTTTTAAGCATTGTTTTATGATATTTATACCACTGCTTTATGATATGCCATTGTAATTAAATCCAATTTTCCAATATGTGAAGTTTACGAATATTCTTAAGCTGATAATATTCTCTTATTTATATTCTTATTTTTCTTTAAAAAATGAATGTTTGATGAGCATTAGATCATGCAACTTAATATTAAAGAAAACTTATTTTTATAAGAAATAAGAAATCTTTTCATTCACGAACGTATTATTTTCTTCAAGGTAATCAGCTATTTATTCGTTATCTACTACTCTGGCTACTGATTTTGTACGGAACCACACTTCACAGAAGTCTATAAATTTAACCATTTGAACTTGGTCAACATGTTATCTGCAAATAAATTTTGTTGTGATATCTTGGAGTTACAATTTGTGTGGCTAGAAGTGTATAATGTTCTGGTTTTGAAGTGTTATTATGGAAATAGTTTTTGTGTTTTTCTGCATGCTTTACCGAGTATGTTTTCTAGATTACCTCTCTTGCAACACATTACATTTCTATGGGATGAAAATTATGTCTAATCGACATTTAAAAGCTTTTTAGCTGTCTGCAGTCATTATTCTCTCTTTCTCATATTTAAAATATATTTTAATGATGTAATTGAATAAAAGGTTCATTGTGTCAACATGTTATTTGAATTTGATAATAACTAGTGGAATATTGTAAGCATTTTATCCATAAAAACGTTTTGAAATTAATTTTTATTCATTAAAATCTATAAAAAAATGTCTGAAGACATTTATTTCTCTAACAAAGAAATAAACTATCACCTATTAAAAATTTGGATCACTCATGTAAGCTAGTTGACCTTATATTTACATAGTTTCCATTGCAATGTTTTTAGCGTTGCGTAGATGAAAAAACTTTCATATTGGTAGTAAAGATATAAAACGTCAATCGAGTTTACATTAAATTCGAAAATTCATTCCCTTTTCCATTTCATTTAGTCACCGCGTGCAAACAGTAGCCATAGAAATTAACGAAAAATATTCTAATTTTAAATGATTGAAATTATAATACATCTCCAGGGCATACATAATATCAATACATTCTTTTTTTAGTTTTTAATAAATGTTTTAGTGTTAATATCACACACACACACAATAATTTCTAATAAAGAAGTGTTTAATAAATGAATGTACATACCTCCATTGCCAACAGCTGTAAATATATAGTCAACAAATTTTATTCGATTCACACTATAATTTAAGAAATTATGAAATAATGAAATTTTAACTTTGAAATAGAGCATCTCTTTGATATTAAATAACTATAAATTGCTTAAAATAAAAATTTTTATATAAAATTATTTTTTGTTTATAATTTTAAAATTATGTTAAAATAGATAAATTCTGGTGATTTTATTATTTCAAAATGTAAAAGAAATAATGTCAAATATTTTATGGAAAAATGAGGTTTTTTTAATTATTTGTAAATTACGACTACAACATTGATGTTTATTTGTATGATAAAAAATATAATTTCATTAAGAAATATTTCTAATATATATAAGAAGAATAAATTAAAAAATGTTTAGTGATTAATTGATGTCAAAATCCAATAATTCAAGAAAAATAAGAAAAGAAGACAAAAATAAAAAATAGATATCCTTGTTAGCTATCTATCTATCTATCTATCTATCTATATATATATATATATATATATATATATATATATATATATATATATATATATATATATATATATATAATATGTAATATTATTAAAAATACATTTAATATACTCCATATTTTTTTCTTTAATAATGAAATGTTGTTTACTTTCTAATTACTGTTAATATTTTAGCTTACTGACCATTTATATTTTTACAAAATATTTCATCGAAAATTATTTTGTAGATTTGTCCATTTTTATTGATATACTTTTAGCCTTCTGAATTTTAGTGTTCGAACAAATAAAAACAAATCAATTTGTAAGCTGTGATGCCTTCTTTTATAGAGTGAATTAATTAGAAATATTTAAAGTAAATTAACTGATAAAAAAGTATGAGTAATTAATTTAATAAAAAATTTCTTTATCAAATATTTTTATATATTTTAATGAACTTTACGTCAACTGATCATAAAATGGAAACAAAAATATATTTAATTAAATGAAAAAGCAAAAAAGTTGAAAAAATATTGCATAAATAGTAGAATAAATTATACGAAGAAAATCATTTTTATTACCAAGTTTTTACTGTGCTTTTTCTTCCAATTTTTGTGTAATTTAATAAATTGAGAGTAGTTTTTCTCAAATATTATTTCTAAATCTTGTATAAAAGTTTTAGATTAATAGACTCAAGCTTCCTATTTGTTCAAGATTTACAAACATAAAATATATTAAGTGATATGTTAATCCATTTAATGTTTAAGAAGTTTCAATTGTTTATTTTAAAACGAATAAATGTAGTGCAATAGGCGCTAGGTTTCTTCTCCTAAATAAGTATTTCGGAAAAGATTCTTTACGTGCATTTGTAAAATTCTGAAACACTAATGTTTATTTTTGTAAATTCTATGTACAATATGCGGTTAAATTTAACTTGTGAAATTTATACATAGAATGATTCAAATGTAGCTTTACATAAACATTTTTCGGCAAGCAGTGTTGCAAATTATCTATAAACAACCGTATATATATATAATAAATTATTTTATTACACCCTCGTACAAATTTAAACTTTAAAACACATTCTTTGCATAATAAATAAAAATATATTCTGTAACTTTTTTGAAAAAGCACCTTGTGGTTTTGTGAAATTTTGGAAAATTATTTCAAGTAATGTATCCAATATTCATTTAAGAGTGCAGTGAATCATTTATATATATATATATATATATATATATATATATATATATATATATATATATTACAGAAATCAGAAATGGAAAAATAGAAGCCTGTAGAATTCACTAAAAGTTTACTTGATTTCTGTTTTGAAAGAAAAATGAATTCAGAAATAAACCATAGATTGCTTTTGAACAATATTACGAAAAATGTTTTAGAATGAGAATTGTGCTAGAGAGTCATTGGTGATATTGAAAATGAGCAACCAAAAGCTAATGTCACTCTTTTGACATGCCACAGGAAAGATTAATGTTTTAAGATGGACATCATTTTGAGATATCTTGGGGGACCCCTTATAAGCATCGATTGTTTAGGCATAAAGAAAGATAATATTGGTTGAGCATACATCACTGTATACCTTAATTGTTTGCACAGTGGTTATATAATGTATTCTCTATTTTAAAGAACTGTGAAAGACCTTTTTTTTTACGAACGATTGTACTCGCTCATTCATAAGCTCTAATTGTTTGAAAGAAGAATGTTTGAAAATATCATAGAACAAGCTTCCTCTCTTTTGTCATTGTCATAAACTACTTCTAAGATATTCTTTAAATACTATAGTACATCAACAGTTCTCCTCTAACCCCCTTAATGAATGAAATTAGGAATTACTTGAAGAATAGTAATTACTATCATTGTCAATTAATATTTATGATATTAATTGACATTCATAATACAAGTATATAATTAAGCTTTATTATCATTATTAATGATATTAAAGCTTAATTAGATACTTGTATATTTGTGCAAGTGACCATATTTCTTGCTGAATAAGGCAAAAAAGAATACAATAAGGATAAAGTAATGAAAAAAGAGCCCTACGATACATCTAATTGTAGCCAGTATTACTCTAATTTGCATACCAAACTGATAATATTTTTGTTACTAATTTATACTTTACACACTAGAATATAATTATAATACATTTTTCATGAGTTAAGCCATTTTTTAACGGAAATAAATAATTTTTATGCTTGTAATTTCAATGTTTTTTCATCTGTAAAAGTATGTTGCACTGTTATTTAAATATATTAATATTAATGTCTTTTTTCCATTTTATTTGGGAACTATATAGTTGGAAATACATATTTTTTACACTTTTTGTTAAAAAATAAAATCCTGTTTTTATTTCGGAAAACGTTTATCATTTAAAGTTTCCTATTAACTATATTTCAGTAATGTGTTTTCTTAAGCCCTTACGATATTAGAATTTTACATATGTTTATTTAATAACAATTACTTTCATTTTAATTTAACTAGAAAATACTCAATCTCTGAAACTTAGATGAAAAAATTGCTTATTGATTTCAAAATTATAATATAAATAATTTTAGATGTATTCTGATATTTAAAAATTATTTTAAAAAACAAGATTATGATTAATTACATAAATCTCATTAAGTATTTTACCATTATCAATATTTATAATGTTTTAAATTTCAGACTTTAAGTTATAAATCAATATAAGCATTACACGTGATACATATTATAGTAAAATTAATGAATTGATCTATAATTTGTCTATTCCCTTGGTTTAGCATAAGTAGAACTAGTAAAATGCTTAAACGTTATTTGAAAACTATACATACCTGTCAAAGCCTGACGAACTGAAAAAACGACAATCATTGATATTTTATAAAAATAAATGCATTTATAAATTTTAAAATTCAATTTTTACATTATATGAGAAAACAAGAATTATTTTAATGCAAGTTGCTTGTTTGTAATGATTTGTTTGATTGCTTTTTTGTAAAATGTTTATAAATTTTAAATTTCAATAAGATCAATTTAATTACACTGTTTAACACACCACATTTCAGTTCTAAAATTTTAAATAATTAATGTAATAGATTGTTGCAAATTTTTTAAGTTAGACATTAAGAAATATATTTTTCATACATATTTTACTTTATGAATTTTAAACTTTCATTAAAAAAGGATTTAATTCTTTATGTTTTTGAAAGCTTATTATATGACTTTAGATAAATTCAATAACAAACATGGCTATAGTATATATCATTTTATAAGTTACAAATATATATATATATATATATATAAATTACGCACCTCCAATAGCAACATCTGGAAAATATTAAAGTAATTTGTTAATAAAAATTAAAATAAAATTACATTTCCATTTTAGCCACATCAATAGTTTTAGTATTGTATTAAACTTAATTGTAACAATAAAAGTAACTTTCCAATTTAAAGTTATTTATTATTGAACAAAGCTGTCTGTAGCAGACATTATAAACATTTGTAAATGAAAAAAATCTTCCACCACATTCATGATTAAAACTCTTACATTTTCAATGTTTTCTTGGACATTACTTACTTTTTGGACACCGTTAAAATTATAAACTAATATATTATTGTTTTTTCAATTTTTGAAAATGTTTGTAGAAAATAAATAAAATATAGTGCTTTTATTTCTTCTCCACATTTAAAATAAATCGAGAAATAAAATTTTTTAAGACAAAACATGGCAATTTATAAACAGATGCGCAGTAGGAATTTTGTTTTAGATAAACTCATTTGCCTAGATATTCTTATTCATGTTACACTTTTAAATAATTAACTTGATTTATAACTATAAAATCTGATAAAAGATACACCGTAATTATTGAATCTCAAAGCAAGTATAAATGCAATGTTTTATAGTTTCATTTTCGAACTATAAAATAGAACAATACTTAAGTAATTATTGAAACTTTCCCTAGAATATGTAATCTATTTTGTAGATAATTGTTTTGTTTTTTTTTACATTATTATGCATATATAGGATTCATATATGCTAACATGTTGCTTTGTTTGTTTCTTGAAATTAAAAAAACCTTGCATGGGACATTTTAATAATCATATATGACAGTAAATGTCAGATAATGAGATGTTTTCTTTATAAATTAGCAAGATGATACTTGGCGTGTTTCAAAATTCCTTCGCATGAAGCAAAGCAGAAACTGTGAATAATATTAAGATAAAAAAATTGTTAACACTTTAGGATTATAAATTTAAAGATTTTGTATCAAAAGATAAAAAGCATATTTTGAATTTATTTTAAATAATATTTTTGTACAATTTGTGTTAAAAGGAGTTCAGGATTATGCGGAAAAAAATAACTTTAACCAAATGCATTTATTTCTCTTTAAATGATTAATCACCGTGAAACAAAATATCTTATTTTTAGAAATTCCTGTTTTAAAATAAACCATTATATAAAAGTTACAAATATGCATTTATGAAAAATCTAAATACTGATTACTTACTGGAAATGAAATGCATACTATTTTCTTTTAATAAAAACTTTCTTCAGATTCTTAATAAAAAAAAAATACCAAAAATCTATGACTTGAAAAATGAAACATCATATCAAGATATATTTCGTTAAAAAACGTCTAACATTAAAAGAAAATATTTACGACCATTATCTATCTAATTTTGTGCTCTAAATCTTAATGCCAAAAACTACATATAGTCATAAACAATGTTGAGAAATTTTACGAAAGAAACATATGTATGTTTACTCTTTATGAGAACTTTAAATACGCTTTTGGTAATTTGCCTTTGATGAGAATTGATTCAAAATGTCTTAAAATTCTGCTAAGAAGCGAGATTAATCAAATTAGTCATAGACTCAAATTAGTCACTTCTCAGAAATTTGATATTACTGAAGATTTTTGTCAGGAAAAATCTTTAGCCTCTATGTTCTGATTTGATACATAGATTTGTTATTCGAAAATTAATTTTAAGTACTTAACTATTAGTAAAACAACTCAACTTCGTGCATTTGTAGAGGACATGATAAGAGAAAGAAAATATTTAAGCATCCTAACAGAAACGTTAATAGATGCAGTAGTTTTATAGGCATTTTACTTTAAGAACGAACAATCAAATGCAAAGAAAGAATTAACTACACTTGCGACTTAATGATTATCTGATAACTTATTAACAACTATTTAAAATTTGTTAAGAAGATTAACAAATTTTAATTTTAAAATGTTGGCAATCTTAGATATCTAAATTAGATTAGATACTTAGTGTTTAATATTTCTGAAGAGATTCTGATCTGGGATTCTGATGGGGAACTGATGCTTTTTCTTTTATCGATCTGTATTGAAATATTATTTGATCTCAAGATCGGTTAAACTAGAAATTTTGATGGATATTATGTTTCCCTTGTTAATAATGAGTGCGAGACTCGGATTCTGAGACCAAATATGTGGAATGGTTTACTAATTTTTCACCAACAATACATTTATTTATTTTTTAATACAATTAAGTCAAAACTGGTGGATAAGGAGTAATAACAATGAACTTCAGAAACTTTTTAAATATAAAAACACAGTATAACTCTTCTAGGAAAAGAGATTCTCCTAGCTTGTACACAAAGGGAAATCCTATACAATTAAGTGATTAAGATATTTTACTGGAGACTCATGTGCAATAATTCAAGCGATGATCTAAGAAAAGATTAATGAATTATTTCCTAAAGGAATTAAAATTTTTATATATTTCCAACTAATACTTTCCGAGCTGGTTAGAGAGGCTATGTCCGGCAGACTAAGGCTGACTCTAGGCTTATAATGCAAATAAACATTAACAAGATTAAGAAAAAACCTTAGATATATTTATAAAACCGGTCTTTAAATGTAAAAAAAAATTTTACAACAGCTTTTTAAAACATAGAGCAATATTTTTTTTTAAAGTAGTTACGATGTATTTTCAAATTTTTAGATGGAATATTGAAAATTATTTATTATGAAAAGGAAGAAACTATTCTACAGCTGTTATTCAAAGTAACAATTTCATTTGGATGCGTTATTTACCTCTGTTATCCTTCATGCAAGCAACCGCTAATGGCAATTTTTTATGTTAATTATGATATAGAAAGCTCAGCTTACATTCAAATTGATATATTTTTACAATAATATTATATTAAAATTAACTTATTACCTTAAATTATTTTATTAGAAAAAGATAAAAAATCAACTTGTATTGAATACATTCTACAAACTAAATTCTACAGATTTAAATTTGTTAACCATGTTATTCTATCCTTGTACAAAAAATTTCATTACATAAAATATATATTGCAATATAAGCATGCGTATTCAATTTATAGCTATTTTTGCTAAAACATTTATGTTTACTTACGGTCAACAATGTCTAAAAAGAGATACATTTTAATTATTATATTACAATTTTCATCAATAATACACACACACACATAATTATATCTATATATATATATATATATATATATATATATTATAAAAGTGAAGAAGTTATATGACATGCATAACTTCACTTTTATAAGACCTGGTTTGTTGATGAAACTTACTATAATAAAATATGTATTTTTACTTATATAATTTTCCTTCTATAATAAAATATGTATTTTGTGAATTTAATTTACAGATAAATAATATAATAATTTAAAAAGCAATTATAATCTTTATATTAAATATAAAAAAATATAATTTCCTTGTATATAAATTTATAGGTATAAGATTCTGATAAAGTTTAATCTAAGTTTCTATCAGAAATATTTTACCTTATAATCGTTTTTTTTTTTTTATTTTTATTTTTTGTCGAGTGCCAGCCAGACTGGCAGTATTGGTGCGCTGCACCACTCTTTCAATTGAACCGCAATTGGGTGTGGAGTCCGACTTCCTCAGTACACACATGCCATAGGAACCCGTTTATAGTGTAGGAAACCATTCACACTCCGTTCATACAAGGAAAGTACAAATACAGAAGAGAGAGAAAGAGAAAGTACATCCATGCCCAAACCGGGATTCGAACCCAGACCTCCCTATCCGCAATCAGGCACGCTATCCATTAGACAGAGTAGGCAGCTTTATAATCAGTAAATCAATCAATAAGTGTTATAACTTAATATTAATTAACTATACCATTTTGAAATATTGATAAAAAATATAAAACAAACTCACTTCCATTCACTACATCTGAAAAATATTTTCATTAAATTTTTAAAGGCTAAATTATATTTGAAATTAATTTAAAAGAAGTTTTAAAAAAATGAATTAATACAAAATACATTTCAAAATTACAGTAAATATAAGTAAAAGTCTGATTAATAAGTATAACAGTAATAGTCTTACATAAAATATTAATTATTCAAATATATAAAAAAAAGTGTGCATGGCAGTTTAAATTTTAAAAAATTATTTATTAAAACACAAATTGAATGACTTTTTGTACTTAAATGCATAGTTGTTTCCAGTTTTTACTTATTTTTATTTAAATCTTACAATTTCAAAACCAAATTTTATTTCTCCTTTCTTAATTAATTTTATATTTTTTAATATTTTATATTCGGGAAATATATTATTATAAATATAAAAGGATATACTTAAATTAATGTAACAATCCTGAAAATAATTAATTTAGATGTACTTAAATATGGTAATCAAATTATTTATTAGAGACGACGAATATTTTTGGCAAATTAAATGTATTTTAAAGTTTTAAGTTATGTTTTCATAAATTATTCTATAGATATTGTTAATATTTACATCCGTGTTAGAAATAATATTTCATTATTTCTAACAAATAATATTTAGCATTATTATTAACGAAATAATTTTTAACAAAGCTTTTAAATCAATAGGTCAATCAATCAATAATTTTCTTTCGAATCGATTTAAATTATATCCTAATTTGTAATTTAAAGTTCATTTCTACAAATCTCTTGATTTTTACAAAATAATATAATTTGGGATTTATAAATAACACATTGTTTATTTTCTTAAATTGAAATGCTACTCATTGCAAAGCCTTAAAACGTTGTGTTAAATATATTTAATATAAATTCTTAAGTATTCTATAAAAATTTTATTTAATGTATAATTTTCATTTATTTTAATAAGCAATAAATTTATATGAAATTATAAATATTTTTTAAATTGCTTTCATTGTTGCTTAAAAATAAATATTTTAAGCATAATATTTGCTAATATATTAATAAAAATTTCAAATGAATAAAAATGTTTGAATTTACTTACTTTTTACTGTTAGTGAGCTTATAAGAATGACACTGAAACAACAGACAAGTATTTTTGAAGATAACATTTTTTTTTGAGAAAATCGAAAACTGTCATTGCATTTTTTATGTGTAAAATTATATTTGGAAAGTTTACTTACGTAATCGTAGATTTAATGCCTTAACTAGATAAATCCATATTTTTATAGACATAAAATAAATATTATTTTAACAGGTGTCGAAAAGGTGTTTTTTTAGGATCTTTTTTTATTTGATGAATGTCTGATGGAAAAGATATTGAATGCCATACCAAACTTAATTCATTTTGAACGTCTACAATCAATAGATATTGAACATTTTTTTAATTTTTTCACTAAAAAGTGTTTATTAGTTAAACATATAAATATTAATGTTATAATGTTTTTATCAAATAATATGATATTAGCAATTATTTTGGTTATGGTAATAAAATTAAGAATATAAAATCTAATTTTTTCAAATTCTTCCAATAAAAATCAATTTTGCAAAATATTAATTATTAGAATAAAAGTAAAAATAATTTATTTGTCAGCAATTATTTTTTAAAAAATAATTAACGGCAATAATTTCGTACATTATTGTGCTTTAGCAAATGAAAAATAATGAAGATGTATTCATAAAATTTATTTCAGAATTTAGTAACACGTTTTACTTTAAACAGTAAATTTATACTAATTTTCAACAAAAAAGATAATGCTTGTATTAGGTTATTATAAAATATGAGTAAGAAAAAAAAGTGCATAAGAAATACATAAATAAAATTTCTTAAGCACTATATTCTGTTATTCAATTGAATGTAAAAATTAAGGGATTAAAATAATTAAAATATAATATTTAAATTACATTAAGAATTCTTGAAATTGATTACTAAGTTTATTATGCATAGGTTCAAAACAAAGGGACATCTATGAATAAATGAGACATTTTTAATGGTCCATATATTAAAGTTTTTAATTTTTTTTTCTTAAATTCATTTTTTTTTCTTAAAATAATGATACTCTTTTTTAAATTTAAATTTTATTTCTTTATCCGGATGTCAGAATGTATAAAATGGTTCATATAGCTGTATTTCAGAATATTTTAGATGGAACTGCTACGTATAAATTAAACTTATATTAATTCGATTCATTCTCACTCTTACAAATATTTTTATGTATTTGTGATTTTAAAATGTTTAAATAAGATTGATGTTTAGTGATACATTCACGTTAAAAAGCATTTCAAATTCTTAAGCGAAACCAATTTTACTTCTTTTTTGTAGAATGCTAGCCAACCTGGCAATATGGAGTGCACTACTCCAATCTCTTTTTCAACTAAACAGCAATTTTGTGTGGAATCAGACTTCTTCAGTACCTAAACCATGTGTGTGCACACATGGTTTAGGTTCCCAACTAAAAGTTAGGTAACAATTCACAGAAGGGAAGAACAAAGACATGAGAGAGAGAGAGAAAATACATCCATATGCCCGAGCCGGGATGCGAGCCCAAGACCTCCCTATCCATGGTCAGGTACGCTGACCACTGGACAAGGAGGACAGTGTAAATATCATAAATTCAAATAGCTATAAGTAACATTTGATTTCTTCTCAATCTTCATAAAATAAAATAGGAAATTATGTATCTATATCCGTGTATGTATATATCGCAGAGTATTTATGTAAATATATGCACAGAATGCACTGTGTTATTTCTGAGAACAGTGCTCACATTGAATGTGATCTAATTCCTCACCTGGGAAGCTAATGTAGTAAATAAACATTAATGATTTACCTGCATGATTCTATGTGTTAGCATTTTTCTTTCCTTACATTTTATACATTGTATAGCGCCCCAAAATTCCCTTGTGGCGATTTATGGAACTAAAATTTTTCTTTCACGGAATTCTATTTTCATGTCTTGATTAGTCTGAATATCAAGTTTGGTTCCATTTCGGCTATTAGATTAAACTACAGGTTGCTCCAAACACTGTCACTTTAAAAAAGATTTCCCTGTATATATATATATATATATATATATATATATATATATATATATATATATATATATATATGATAGCAGAATTGATTCACTTTAATGTTTTTGTACAGCAATAAATTTATTATGGTAATACTACATTCAGATCACTAAGGAGAAACTTAGTGGTATCTTATTAACAGAAGTCGTAATAACAGACAATATGGATTTATAAACTCGTATATATATTTATAATAACTCGTAATTTTAAATAACTCATACATATATTAATAAACCTAAAAAATTTATAAACTCGAAAGAAATTTCAAATCGTTTACATTAGCCATAGATTTCGGTGCACTCATAATTTGTGTTTGCATTGTTGGCGCCAGTGCTTTGAATGTTGGCGTTTCTTTCTTTCGCCAAGCGCTCCAACAACCCCAAAAGGCTATAAACAAAAACTCCAATTTAGTAGTCGTCGTATCGTTGTTACATCGTATAGATATTTTTTTTGTTACACTCTTGTTTATTCAAATTTTTATGTAACAGCATGTTAATTGTTCTTTGTTAAATAGTAATAAATACTAGTAATAGTTATTGACTAGTTATTCTTGAAATCTTACATTACATTTTTTGGACCACCGAGCCGGAGCAACAACTAGAAATTATGCCATCTATAAAGTTACTAAATCGAAAACGCGGCAGTATTCAAGCCCAATTAACTAAGCTTTCGTCGAAACCACTGGAAGATTTAGAAGAAACTGCACTCCGAGCAGTTCTAGATTCATTGGAAGATATAAAAACGAAATTTGAAGTCGTCAAAAACGAATATTTCGAAATCGAAGATGAAGATGAGTTTAAAGAAGCTGAAAAAATACTGGATAAAATTGATGAAGATATTCAAAAATTTCAGGTCAGTCTAAAACTTTTTCTATACAAATCTATTGAAGTTAAAAACAAAAGTTCTCTTCTTGAGAAAAGTGTTCGTTTACCTGAAATTCCTTTACCACAATTTGATGGTCAATATAATAACTGGAGCTCTTTTAAGCAACAGTTTCAAAATCTAATAGATAATAATCCAACTTTGTCAGACTCTCAGAAGTTTTACTATTTAAATGCTTGTCTTAAAGGTGCTGCAAAACAGGTCCAGTCACCAAATGACAATTATGAGTCATTGCTTAAAGCTCTCACCCTTCGTTATGAAAATACCAAACTCATTGTTAAAAGCCATGTGCAAAACATAATTAATTGCAAACCATTAACAAAAGAAAATCCTTTAGAACTTCGCATGCTCATAGATAATTTGCAGAAAAACATTCGATCTTTAAAAGCATTAGAATTTGAACGTAATAAATTTGTTGACATTTTATTGATAAATTTAATTTGTGCGAAATTAGATAAAGAAACTCATAGACAATTTCAATTAACTGTTGATTCTCATGAAGTGCCTACTTGGGATGCTTTCATTAATTTTTTAGAAAAACGATATCAAATATTAGAAAACTTAAAAGCTGCTTGTTTTGATTCCAAACCCAAATTTTCAAACACCATGAATATTAACGGCAAAAACTCATCTCCATCTTACAAACCTAAAACTTTTTTGATTAAATCTGCGTCACAATATTGCATTCTTTGTGATTCAAATCATTCTTTATATAAATGTCAATTATTTTTGAAAATGACAGTATTTGAAAGGTTTAATTTTTGTAAATCGAAAAATCTATGTTTGAACTGTTTAAATTCATCACATAAGTTAAACGATTGCTTATCTAAATCTAGATGTATCGAATGCCACCAAAAGCATCACTCTCTTTTGCATAGATCGGATATGAAACTTTTCTCCAGACAAATTCCTCAAACTTCGAATGTAAGCAGCTGTGAAAGTTTCCAATCTGCTTCTCCCCTTTTTTCCCCCCACCAGGCGCCTCTTGAAAATGAAGACTCTTCAACTGGGGTGGCGAAGAAAGAGGAAACGCATATTCAGAATTTTATTTCGCAAACCAAAACAACACATGTTCTCCTTAGTACTGCCTTTATTTATGTGAAAGATTCTCACGGAGAATTTAAGAGGTGTAGAGCGATATTGGATAGTGCGTCCCAAGCTTCGTTTATTACTAATGATTGTGCAACAAACTTGGGATTAAATAGAAAAAAGATTAATGTTCCAGTTGGAGGATTAAATGGATCGTTAGTATCAATTAGAAATTTAGTAAACACAGTAATTTCCAGTAAAGATAATGAATTCGTGACAGATATCGAATTCTTAGTAGTTCCTAAAATTACTAATTTGACACCTTCACAACAATTAGACATTCGCAATTTAGAACTGCCTACGGGAATTGAACTTGCAGACTCTCGATTTTTTGAACCATCGAAAGTTGATATTTTACTTGGAGCTAAAACTTTCTTCGAAATTTTGAAACCTAGTCAAATTAGAATAAATAAACATGTTTTGCTGCAAAATACATATTTTGGATATTTAATCACTGGTAGTGTGCCAAGTATTTCTGTAAACGAAACCTATTGTCATTTAGTCGTGGAAGAGAGTAATCTAGACAAAACCTTAAGGTCATTTTGGGAAGTTGAAGCTTTAACAGAAAAGTCTCCTATGAGTGATGAATTTAAATATTGCATGGAACATTTTGAGAACACACATTCTAGAGATATTGATGGTCGCTATATAGTTGAAATGCCCTTAGTAAACAACAAAGTTGAGCTTGGTCTATCCAAAGATTTGGCAATTAGAAGGCTCAATAGTACTTTAATTCGCCTCGATAAAAATCCAATTGTTAAGGAACTTTATCACGATTTTCTCAAAGAATACGAGAATCTTGGACATATGGAAGAAGTTAATGAAAGTGTTATTCCATATCCTCATTATTATATTCCACACCAAGCAATACTAAGACCAGACAAAAGTACTAGCAAAATTAGAGTTGTGTTTAATGCTTCAACAAAAACTTCTAACGGTATATCGTTGAATGATATATTAATGAAAGGTGGAACTGTTCAAGATGAACTTTGGTCAACACTTTTACGATTTCGTAAACATTTGGTTGCTTTCACCGCCGATGTGCAGAAGATGTATAGACAAATAAAGATCCACCATTCGCAACAAGATTTACTTCGAATTGTTTGGAAAGATAATCCCGATGCTGGTTTGAAAACTTATCGTTTGACTACTGTTACGTATGGAACAACTTGTGCTCCATTTTTGGCTACCCGAACTCTTCTTCAATTAGCTGAAGATGAAAGAGAAAACTTTCCGTTAGCATCACCCATAGTGAAAAATGATTTTTATGTCGATGATGTGCTCAGTGGTGCACCAAATGAAGAAACGGCTTTAAAAATTCAGCACCAGTTAATAGGCATGCTAAAAGCAGGCGGAATGCATTTGTATAAATGGAGCTCTAATAATCATAAATTACTTTCACAAGTATCAGCAGATGATCAAGAATATGTTTTTGGAAATAATGAAAGTCATTCCGTGAAGACATTAGGAATGTCTTGGAATACTAAGCAGGATAGCTTTCACTTTACATCAAATGATGATTACCCGACTATTTTAACAAAAAGGACTATTTTATCATTCATTGCTAAGTTATATGACCCTTTGGGCCTAGTCGGTCCCCTTACAGTGAAGGCTAAAATTTTAATTCAAAAATTATGGTTGCTAGGCTTACCTTGGGATACAGAAGTTCCTGCAAAAGAAAGATTAGAATTTCAAAATTTTATTCGTGGTATACAAGAAATTGACCTGTTGAAAATTCCCCGCTGTGTCATTCCAAAGGAAGCTACACTAGTAGAAATTCATGGATTTTCAGATTCTTCAGAAGAAGCATATGGAGCCTGTATTTATGTTCGCAGCAAAGATTGCTTCAATAATATCAGTGTACATTTGTTATGCAGTAAATCTAGAATAGCACCAGTGAAACGAATAACACTCCCACGCTTAGAGCTTTTAGGAGCTGTGCTTCTCTCAAAACTTGTAAACAAGACTCTTGAGGCAATGCAACTTGATGTAGACGAAGTGCATCTTTACACAGATTCAACTATTGTTCTTTCATGGATACGAACATCACCTCACCTTTTGAAATGCTTTGTAGCCAACAGAGTTGTCCAAATTACGGATTTAACAAGCAAATTCAAATGGCATCATGTTAAATCAAAGGACAACCCAGCAGATCCCTTGTCTAGAGGACTTTCCGTGGACGAACTTATAGAGAATAAACTTTGGACGCTAGGTCCTGAGTTTTTACATTGTGACACAAACTTGACCACTAACTATGACTGTGCGTCTACTGACCCTGCATATGTTACAGAACTTAAACCAGTTGTGAAAAGCTATGCTCAATCAATTGCTTCTAATGACTTTTTTGACAATTTCTATAAATTTTCAAATAATTATATGAAACTTATCCGAATTTTAAGTTTTATTTTCAGGTTCATTCGCAAGTTGCAGATAAAGGTAAAATTTGGTAAATTTATTAGCTGTGCTGAACTTAATCATGCACGTGATGTTTTAGTTAGGGATGCTCAAGCTCAAGAGTTTGGAGCAGAGATAACAGCTTTGAAACAGGGTAAAAACATATCGAATCAAAGTAAGTTAAAATTCCTCAACCCTTTTTTGGATGAAAATCAAATTTTACGTGTCGGAGGTAGACTGGTTAATTCTAAGCTAAGTGAAAATGCTAAACATCCTATAATTTTACCTAAAGGTCATAAGCTTACTACCCTAATATTGGAATATTTTCATAAAAAATTTTTGCATGCTGGACCTAATTCCTTACTCTATCTTGTAAGGCAGCAATTTTGGCCAATTAGCGGTAGAAATCAATGCAGACAAATAGTACACAAATGTATTACTTGTTTCAGGAATAAGCCAAATTTAGCTAATCAAATTATGGGCAACTTGCCCAAGGAACGAGTAGTAGAAACATTTCCATTTTACCACTCAGGAGTGGATTATTGTGGCCCCTTTTTGATTAAATTTAAAAATCAGCGTAAAGGTATCCTAAACAAAATTTATGTTGCTCTTTTTGTGTGTCTCGCTACTAAAGCGATACACTTGGAGTTAGTAACAGATTTATCGTCAGATGCTTTCATTGCTACTTTAAAGCGTTTTTTCGCGCGTCGAGGTAAATGTGCTATAATCTTTTCTGATAATGCTTCAAATTTTGTAAAGGCATCAAAAGAATTGAAAAAATTGCACAATTTTCTAATACAACCAAGTGAGGAAGTAGCTAATTTTCTCTCCACTGAAGGAGTCGAATGGAAATTCATTCCTCCCAAATCTCCGAATTTTGGTGGAATTTGGGAGGCAGGTGTTAAATCATTCAAATTTCATTTGAAACGTATCACTGGTAATTTAGCTTTGACTTTAGAAGAATTCCTCACAATAACTGTTCAAATAGAAGGAATGCTAAATTCCAGACCTCTCATTCCCCTTTCATCAGAAGCTGATAATTTTGATGTTCTTACACCTGGACATTTTTTAATAGGAAGAGCTATATGTGGTATCGTCAAACCCGATTTGTGTTCTATAGAAAATAATAGACTTGATAAATACAAGAGAATCACTAAAATTGTGCAAGGTGTATGGAAATCCTGGAAACGAGATTATTTAAACAATTTGCAAGCACGCACCAAATGGCAATTTGATAAATTAAATGTTGAACCAAACACAATTGTATTAGTAAAGGAAGACAGTCTTCCAATTGCACATTGGATAATTGCAAAAATAGTACAAACTTATCCAGGTGCTGATAGTAAAATTCGTGTAGTAAAATTGAAACTACCAAATGGAAATTTTGTTAAAAGACCTGTGTCTAAAATTGCTATTTTACCTATTATTTAAATATTTAAAAATAATGTTATAATATAATTGTTTTAATTATATAATTGTTTGTGTATAAAAAATTGTTTTAATATATTGTTTATGTATCTATTGTGTTATTAATCTATTGTGTTATTATTGTGTGAATAATTGAAATTGTTATCTTGTAAACACTGTTTTTGAAATGATATTTCAAGGCCC
Source organism: Latrodectus geometricus (assembly GCA_026290005.1). Taxonomy (NCBI): domain Eukaryota; kingdom Metazoa; phylum Arthropoda; class Arachnida; order Araneae; family Theridiidae; genus Latrodectus; species Latrodectus geometricus. Next base: position 88,452 of record JAPDSC010113005.1, read on the forward strand.
GGCGGGATGTTGGCGCCAGTGCTTTGAATGTTGGCGTTTCTTTCTTTCGCCAAGCGCTCCAACAACCCCAAAAGGCTATAAACAAAAACTCCAATTTAGTAGTCGTCGTATCGTTGTTACATCGTATAGATATTTTTTTTGTTACACTCTTGTTTATTCAAATTTTTATGTAACAGCATGTTAATTGTTCTTTGTTAAATAGTAATAAATACTAGTAATAGTTATTGACTAGTTATTCTTGAAATCTTACATTACATGCATCACAAAAAATTGTGTTTATACTTTAATCACACAGTCTATTAATCAGTAAACATCATATAATCAGTTGTTCCATTGAAATATTTGTGGATTATTTAAACCAATATTTAATATACATATATATATCATTAGTGTTAGTATATTTTATTTAACCTAGATGGCGCCACTTGGAAGTATATGTAGCTGTAGAGAATCGCAACTGTAATAGTTATTTAGAAGCCCTAAAAGGATTAATAGCAAGGATAGGAATTCCAAAAGAATTATTTAGTGGTGATGAAATGAATTTAAAAGGTTCAGCAAAGAAATTCGCCAAGCATTTTTATTTTATCCGAAAAATGAACGATTTCAAGTATTTTTGGCTTCAGAAAATAGAAAATGGCTCTTTAGTTTAAACCTCATTTTAAATATAGCACTACCTCATTTTAATCCACCTCATTTTAATATAGCACCACCTCATTTTACCTCATTTTAATCCACCTCATTTTAATATAGCACTACCTCATTTTAATTCACCTCATTTTAATATAGCAGTCAAGTTCATGAATATCGTAGGACAAAGGGAGCAGCCTTGTTGACTTATGCATAATTTATCACCTAAATAACTCAGATTGAGGCTTGTTTGAATTCAAGAGCTCTTGTTCATCAGTCAGAAAAGCTAATCAATTTAGCGGTTCTACATTCCTGATTTTTTTTTTTTCTGAATAGCACTGCAGCATTTTTATAAACGTTGGAGTCTACAATATTTATCTCATTTACAGCAAAGGTATAAATGGAAAAAATCATAGCAAAATTTATCTTTTAATGTATTGGTCTTAGTCAAGGAAGAAAACATAGCTCCTGTGCAATGAAACTTGGGAAGATTACTCATGTTTATCCTGGAACTGACAACAAAGTGGACATTTTGACGCCAAACGGTAGAGTTAAAAGACCCATTGCTATGCTCTGCACTCTACCAGGGACACAATATTGATCATTACTTTAATAATTTTCATTTCATTACTTTCATTTTAATATATCTTTTTGAAGCCTCTGGAGTACTTCAAATCGGCAGATATGTTTGTTTTATTGGACCTAGATGGCGCCACTTGTATGCATATAATTTGGTCTGTTGCTTCTCTTACCGTTTTTGTAAGTGGAAATTTTATTCTTGAGTCTTTGTTTATAAACAAAGCATTTGTATTCTACTTTGCATTAAACTTTAACAGTTCAGTGCATTTTGTATTTACGCAGATATATTCTGGTACACAACTCATTTAATTAATATAGAGATATAAATATTATTTTCATTTCGTAAAATATTGTGAAGTCGTTCACTTTGGAGTTAATAAAATAAAATTTCAGTAACGACATTTCGGCAATAATAAATGTAAGATTTACGATAGAGTGATGTAATTCTTCATTTTGAAATTGATGTGTGTGTCCAACATTGATCAATAACGGATTTTGTGTAGCGTTTAGCAATAATCATTTATTTCTTAAGTTAATCTAAACAAAGCTGTTCCAATAAATGAACCATAGAGCAAATTATCTAAACATATCATAAAGCTAAGTAATATTTAATTCTCATGTCATGATTTTGAAAATTTAATTTTAATGATTATTCATTCATTTGTTTTAGAGTGCATTTTATGTATATCAAACTTTACTCTCAATTGAAATGTCATAACTTGATATGTAATATATTTGTAAATTGTAATTATTTAATGAATACATTTAATTTGCAATAACGTCATATTATTTTTGTTTCCACATAACTGATTATGGAATTTACATTTTGGTAAAAGTTCATTCAAGTAGGAAAAGAGAATAAAATATTTTCATCGAAGGAATTGCTTCTCATATCTTTTGAATTCATAAATGAAGAAAGACATTCTTATGTGTTATCTTCTTATAAGTCATTTAAGAAATTTTACTAATTCACTAATTTTTTTCGTCAAATATTTAAAGATGATATTTCCATTGCTATTTTCCTATTAACTTAATGTTCTCTCATTGAATGATAAAGGTAAATTTAAAAATTACCTTTTGGAGTTCTTATTATAGAATGATAAGCATATACAGCATTTTTTTTCTATTAAATGCATAAAAACTATTGAAGTGTTTTTATTTTTCATTTTTTTATGCTTGGTTAATTTATACTTGCTTAGCAGATGTATTGAACTTCAAAATAGCAATACAAGTACACTACTGGCCATTAAAATTGCTACACCAAGAAAGCGACATGCTACAGATGTGAAATGTATACGAAAGGAAGTGATATGCAAATGATTAGCTTTTCAGCGCATTCAGACAAAGCAAGGCGCCAGTAGCGACACCTACATTGTGTTTAAATGAGGCAATTGTTCAGCCGGTTCCTCATACACAAATTGCTTTTGAACGTTGTTGCCTGGTGAAAAGTTTTTGTGATACCTCGTGTAAGAAGGAGAAATGCGTACCTGCACGTTTCTGACTTTGATAAAGGTCGAATTATCGCGTCCCGGGATTGCGGTTTATCTTATCGCAGTATTGCTGCTCGCGTCGGTCGAGATCCAATGACTGTTAGCAGAATATGGAATCGATGTGGTAATGACGGTAATATGGAACGCCATGCGGGATCTCAACGGCCATCTATCACTAGCAGCCGAGAAGACAGGCATATTATCCGCATGGCCGTAATGGATCGTGCAACCACGTCACGAGTCGTGAGTCTGGGCGCACGAATGGCGAGACATCATCTTTTCAGATGAATCCAGATTCTGTGTACAGCATCATGATGGTCGCATCCGTGTTTGGCGGCATCGTGGTGAACGCACACTGGCAGCGTGCATTCGTCATCGACATACTGGCCCATCACTTGGCGTGATGGTATGAGGTGCCATTGGATACACGTCTCGGTCACCTCTTGTTCGCAATGACGGTGCTTTGAACAGTGCACGTTACATTTCTGGTGTGTTACGACCCGTGGCTCTACCCTTTATTTGACTCAATGCCCAGGCGTATAACTGCTGTTATTACTGCCAGAGGTGGTTGTTCTGGGTACGGATTTCTCAGGATCTATCCAGCCAAATTTTTTGAAAATTTAATCACTTTTTATTTTTAGTATAATATATTTGTCCAATCAATATCATTTTGTTATATGCATTTCTTCCTGGTGTAGCAATTTTAATGGCCAGTAGTGTATATACATATTAATATATGCATGCTTATATTCTACTTAAAAGCAGTTCTTTAGATATGAAATTTTTTTCCTGATTATATACCCTTTTCGATATATGATATTCGGATAAAAAACAAAAGGCGCTGAATAATAAAGTTATTGTCGAAACATAAACTTCCAAGACCACTTTTTTATTGATGATATATAAAATGTACCAAGAAGCGGAACCGTATTTTAATTTGGTGACCTGGTTGGTTAGCACATCGTTTTCGTTACCGGAAGGTAGTGAGTTCGAATCTCGGCTTATCCAAAGATGCGTCGTGTTCGCGAATGGCGACTCCACGTTGCAATGTCCTCCATGTCCCTAATCACAAAATAATATATCTGGGGGTGTTAGGAGTCAGGTTTGGGTTTTCGATGGTTAACATCTCTAAATTAGAAAATCCAGATGGTGCTGCCATCTACGAGCGGAGTTAAGCATAAAGCAATAATAAGAAGTAGCAGAAGTCATTGGAGTTTCTCGAAGAGTGATTTTTCCAGTGTTTGCAATAGTTTATTGGAGACTGGAATGCCAGGCCGAAAATTAGGGCAAGTTTGTTGACGTGCAACACTATCAATGATGACCGCTGTTTGAAGATAACGGCTCGAAGATACAAAATATGAATGCCGCTCTTCTTCAACAATACCTTCGCTTGGATTCTGGTATCACTGTTTCGATAAAAATTATTTGAAGTCTCCTTACACTGAAAGACTGACTATATGACCTCCGATTAATGTCATGTGTCTCTTATGTGAGAAATTTAACTGCAAGGCATCATCACGGCATCATGGATTGATAGCAGATCATTTGAACTGGATGAGAAATGAATTGAGCAATATTCTTTTCTATGACCAGTCCCATTTTTTCTTTCATCATTATAATAGGTCCATCATCATCTGGAAGGAAATTGTCATAGGAAACAAATTTGCATTCTTGTATGAAAGTGTCGGATTTGGCAATAAAGGAATGATGTTCTATGCAGGCATACCTATTTCTGAACATACCGATTTCCATATCATTCTAAATGGGTTTCTGACTGGCCATTAATATAGAATTGATATATCAGACTTACTGTAGTCATTAACGCTTCAGCAATTAAAGATGACTACATATTAATGGGTGATTTTCTTTCTTTTATTGAACATCATTTAATTGTTCATTCATAAACCTTGATTATCCACAATGCATTTGCTGTAACTGAGAATTTTCTTTAATTATATCTGGTTTTTACTTACAGTTGTGTAAATTAAATTTGTTGCATCACTTTATTAGGAATTCTATAAGGTTAACTATTCTTAATTATGAACCTTAACTGTTGTTGTTGTTGCTACTTATGACACTTGGAGAAGTCATCCAACCCATCAGGGACTGTGCGAATCAACTAAGAAAGAGCGTCTTCCAGTTTTAAGCAGAGCACCCTCAGACGAAGGTGAAAATACAACTTTAGATCATAGATGGCAGCACAATCTGAGTTTTTTAATTTAGAGATTGAAGCTAGAGAAAACCCATGCTCTGGCTCCAATCACCCCCAGAGGTATTAGTTTGGATTGGGAATATGGAGGACATTGCGACCACGACATCTTTTACCAATAGTGAAGACGAATGAGCTTCGGCTAAGCCAGGATTCGAATTCACGACCTTGCAGTAAAGAGAATGACGCCCTAACCAATTAAACCAACACGTTTTGAACGTTTCGTAAATTAGTCTTTTAACAATATTGATGTAAATTTTTCCTTACTGAATTTTAAAAAAGTAGTTTTATTTATGGCAAAATATAATATCCTTGATAAAATTGTGTATTTTTATTTTTATGTTAGAATGTTTTATGAAATTAGGTTAAACTATTTAAATGAAATTTTATCAAATTATTAATTATTAAAATATTAACCTTTAATTTAATTTGTTGTTATCTCTTTTTAAATTTTATTTCAAACTCGATACTTTTTAGAGAGACAAATATAATTCTTATATAAAAAGTTTAACATTTAACTATTTTGTGCATTCAAATCTTCTGAGTACAACTGTTTACATGTTCTCTCTATATGAGACAAGAAAGAATATTATCCATATGTGAAATTAATTCTTATTTATTTCTTTTTCCAATACAAATTTTCAAATTATTTCAGCAAACATAGATTTAGATTTTGAGTCTTGGGGTAAGGAATATTATTTCTTTGTTTCCGAATTCTTTCAACCTGAAATTAATAATGAAAATAATTTAGTATTTTATAGTAGTAATAAAGTTACATATATAGATGAAATAATGTATTAAACTCATTTTATTAAATTTAATAACTTAAGTAAATTTCTTTTATGTTAAAATTCAAATTCATAAACTTATAAAATTTTAAACAATCTCTTTATCACTTATGTGAAGATATTTAAGTTTATTGATATTGTCCTTTTTTACTGCAAATTTTATCTACCTTAAAAACA
>JAPDSC010113005.1:94331-105624 GCA_026290005.1 Latrodectus geometricus
ATATATATATATATATATATATATATATATATATATATATATATATACTACTTACCAAGTGTGTTTCTAACTGTAATAAATATAAAGAGAAACAATTAGTCTATATTTTAAATTAAAAGTATCAAAAGTTTCTTAGAAATGAAAGGATTTTAAAAGGGATCATTCACATGTAACGATAATTATATTATGATATATACCAGGGATGGCCAAGACGTCGACCGCAGACATTTTAGGTGGTCCGCGCTACCATCCCGATTGTGATCCCGGATATTAACAATTTAATTTATGACTTATGTCATAGGATTAATGAATTATTTAAAATAAAAATTTACTACTGCTTTTGCTTTAAAACCTAAAACAAACTGTGTAAAGTAAAGCACTGAATTTTTTGTTTTACAGTGGAATTAATCGAAACAATTTGATAAAGTGTGATGCTTGGATTATATCCAGCAGCCGGCGCATGATAGCGACGTGCTGAGTCGTCTAGTCTACCCGTCACTTCTGGCCGTTTAGTTTCACTTCTAAGTTAATCGTCTTACGTGGCAGGTCGCTCGCTTCCTACCACACTGATACGAATTTGTTTCAAAGCTGTTGAATGTTCGAACTGTTGTTCGAAATTGTTGATACGAAACTGTTGAATTTCTTTCTCAACAACCCGTCTAAAATGACTCAGCCAGGCACCGGTGCTAAGAGAAGTAAAACATACCATTGTCACAATGAGTGGGAAGATGATTTCTTTTTTGTTATGGTGAAGGAGAAATGTGTTTGTCTCATATGTAACTCAAGTGTTGCGTTACTAAAGAAAGCAAACGTCGAAAGACATTTTAAAACCATGCACTTAAAATACGCTACAGACTTTCCAATCGACATTGAACTTCGAAAAGTTAAAGTGCATGAATTAAAGTCGATTTTACATTTACAGCAATCGGTATTTACGAAACTAGGCAATAAAGCTATAGCAGTAACATTGGCGTCGTTTAAAATTACAGAAGTTTTGAAAAAGCGAAAAATACCATTCGAAGATAGAGGATTGATAAAAGAAGCTTTCATTAAAGTGGGAGAAGTGCTTTTCCACGATTTTAAAAACAAATCTGAAAATAATATCGTTAATAAATAATATTTCTTTGTCGCGTAACACTGTGATGCGATGGACTGAAGCTATGAATAATAATTTGGAAAATTTTTTAAATGACGATTTAAAAGCTTGTAAGTTCCTATCACTTCAATTTGATGAATCCACAGATATTAGTGACATTGCACAGTTATGCCTTTTTGTGAGAATGGTTTTCGAAGATATGACTTCAAAAGAAGAATTATTAACTATAATTCCATTGAAAGGACAAACGAGGGGACAAGATATCTACAATTCATTTAAAAACTTTATTGATAAGACAGGAATTCCAATATATAAATTGGTCTCTATTACAACAGATGGAGCTCCAGCAATGGTCGGCAATCGAACTGGTTTTATTGCCTTTTGCATATAATGATGAAGAAATTCCCAGTTTAACCAGCTATCATTGCATTATCCATCAACAGGTATTGTGTTCAAAAACACTAAAGTCTAATGATATAATGCAAATTGCTTTTAAAATCGTCAATTCAATTCGTTCAAGAAGTCTTCAGAGACGACAATTTCGGGCGCTTTTGGAAGAAACTGAATCAGAGTACGGAGATCCCTTATTGCAAACAGACGTGAGGTGGCTAACCCGTGATGCTATTTTAAAAAGATTTTGTATTCTGTTACCAAAAATAAGAAATTTTCTACAAATAAAAGGAGAGCACATCACTGAATTCGAAGATTGGAAATGGTTCTGGAACTAGCTTTTCTCTGTGATATCATTGCAAAACTTAATGACAAACCTAAATCTACAAGGAAAGAATAAATGTTTACCAGACATGATGAATGCGATTAAAACTTTCAAAGAAGCGATATAAAGGTATGCGTCTCAATTAAGAAAACATAAATTGAGAAACTTCAAAAACATGGAGGAAGAGTGCATCCATAATCCAAACCGAGACTTCGAAGATTTCGCTGAACACTTAGATGTTTTATTAGAAGAACTTGAAAAAATATTCACTGACTTATTTAGATTTTTAAGAAATAGTCAATTTTATGATATTTCCATTTAATGAAAATGTCAACATTGATGGAGTATCTGGAAAAATAGGACATTTAATAGATACTCTTTCAGTCACGGTCGAGGAAGAAATTATTAAATTAAGATGCGATACATTCCCTAAATCCAGAGCATCTAGCGATACTGATTTTTGGAAATTAATTTCTGAGGAAACGTTTCCACATTTTTCCAAATTAATTTTGTATTTGAAATCATACTTTGGATAGACGTATCTTTGCGAATCTGCTTTTTCTACCATGAATGCCATAAAAACTAAATATCGGTCGCGTTTAACAGATGAACATATAATTTCGTGTTTACGCATTGCAATAAGCTTGTACCAGTCACAATATGATAAACTTGTCGCAGATATACAGTGTCAAATTTCATCTCAACAAATTTTTCAATTTTTATGTATATGAATACTTTGATTATTTTCGAAGGTATTTCTTTTTTTAGAAAGATTAGATAATATACCATTTTTTCTGTTACCGAAAAATAAATATATAAAAATATGCGTTATTTCTGCCATTGGTAGACCGCCTTCGATTTTTTAAATGTGGAGTAGACCGCGGATCCCAAAAGTTTGGCTATCCCTTATATGTACACTTAAGCAAGAAAAATTTTTGAAATTTTCTTACATAAATTTATTTATAATAGCATATATGTACATATGTTCTAATATACTTCAATTAAATTTTCTAAGTTTTAATGAGAAAATTGTTTTAAATTTTATTTGTTATTTAACATTTAAATTATATTAAAATAACTTTGATTGCAGTGACTTTTCTGGTACAATAAATAAAATTATTTTTTATTTTATTTATTGTAAAGGTTTTATTTATTTTTTATTAGGAATGATTGATTTTGAGTCATACATTGTTGATAATTTTTTTTTAAATATATTCCTATATCCATATCTATTTGGCACATCTGCTTATTAAAATATTGTATATTCTAAATATACAAAATACTCACAAGGATAAAATCTAAAATATTCATATTGGATAACAATAATAAATCTATTATAATTAATAAATCTACATGAATAGTGATAGATTTCATGACTATTTTCAAGTTATGATATCTATCACTATTCATAATGACTTATTATACAGCAATCTATTAAATAAATGAATTCGTACTTCTTCAAATTTTTAAATTCCAATCTTTGTTTATTTAAAGTAAAAGGAATAAAACAAGCTAGTTATCATGTTTTACTCGGATTTAAAACATAATATTGAACAAGAATGAAAAATCACGATTACTTAAAGTATTAAATGGGCTTGAATTTAGCAACCGCATAAACTACAAAAATTCAACGAAAATTTAAAAATGCATAACAAGGAACTATAATAAAGATATGCGGTTTGCAAGAAAGTCACAACTCTCGAAATGTCAGGGACTTAATCCTACATATTGCAGATTCTGTGTTGATATTGTTAGTTTCCATAGTAATTTTGTAAAATGTGCTGGAAGTAATCTCAGATATATTTTTAGCTTTATCGTTGGAATTATGTATTATTGCCTTGTTCATTGGGTTTCAAGCCGGCAGTTGTCATGACAGGTGGCATTTAAAATTCCTTTCTTTACTTCTAATTAGCATATTAATGACAACATACTAGCATATTGATGGTAACTTTCTAACAAACCACACACCTTTATTCTTTTCTTATATATTTTTAAGTTTGTTGGTGGGTTGTCGTGGGACTAATCCCCCACCTGGTCTAGTAAAACTAGATCATATTCATGAGACTAAAAATGTTCAGAAAGTCCAAAAACAGCTGAGGGTCTGCCACAACCTCTTCACAAAGAGAAGCGCAGACATTGCAGAACATGCTGAGGAGATAAGGGGCAAACATTGCATTTTGGGCATGGAGGAAAAGTTTTTTCGCCAACCTCAAAAGCAATGCATCTTAAGAAGCCAGTAGAAAATCTTGAGAATGCTATCTGATGTACCCTAGAGGCCCTGGTTGGTATGGCGGCTCCGGGCTATTTTTGAAAATACCATGGGTGGCAGGAGGCTCTGCCCGGATTTGCAAACAAGTTCCTGGCCATGAATAAAATCTCTCTTGAGGATAAAGGCATGAGGTCATCGCGAGATCATCGGCAACCTCAATAGGGTGCCAATCTGAGTAGTTTCTATTAAATTGTAGAGAATGGTCCTCCTTGAGCAATCGTCGATGGAAGGCCAAGACAAGAGATGCTGGATCGAGGATAGGCTTTTTGACAGGCTCCAAATCTCCGAGACTGTTTTCTCTTCAGTGAGTGTCCTTTATATGTCATTTTTAAATTTAAAGAATACTTTGTGACTGCTAATCGTCCATCATTAGATTGCTTAGCATGTTTTTAGGATCCTCGATTTATAAATTTATACTTCATTATGCAGGTTACAACTCATATAATCAGTTTTAAGGTAAATATGTAAAATTTGTCTACTTCTTTTACTCCTATTTTTACGGCACACACATAATTATCTTATTATATACATAACAATATCCTCTTTGAAAATCGTTACAAGATTCATTATGAGTCTATTAGAGCTGACAACTTTATTTTTCAATGGAATTCTCACACATGACACAGCTAATAAGAAATAACGGAATTTTTTCTCTATAAAACTATATTAAAAGTAAAACATTTAGAAGAGACATAAATTCATATTAATTAATAAAATTTATTATATTACATACATCAATAATTAGTACTTACCAATACCGAGTCCAGCTAAATAAATTTGATAATTAGTTTATGGACCAATTAAATGCTTACAGGTATTGCAATTAAACACATGATGTAAGCCATAACATAAAATATTAATTATTTATAATGTTTACCGGACTAAACTACTGAGAATATTATATGATATGGAAAAAAATATTTCGCTTTTTTTCAAAAATTTTAATTGTTATTCCTAAAAACTCAGATAAACTTTAAATTGAAATTTATATTAATAATATTTATATAAAATAATATTAATTATTATAAATGTTTACGAGACTAAACTAATGAGAATATTATATTACATGAAAAAAACATCTCGCTTTTTTTCAAAAATATTGTTATTCCTAAACAATCAGACATAAATAAATTGAAAATTATATATTATTCCAATTTTTTCTTCATTTTTATGGTATCATAATACATAAGAATAATTATTTTTTTGTGATTTATTGCTATAATACATATAATTGGAATAAAGTTATATGCTTACCATTTCCAATGTTCATAGCTGTAGAAAATGTATGCATATTAAATTATTTATAATAATATATTAAACATAATGTTTACATTGCGCTTAGGCGCCATTTACTTTGAAAGATTTTACACTATTGAAGTTAAAATACAATTTTTTGAAATAAAATGCAGTTTTAATTCAAAAATGTATATCAAAATATTTTTAAATGTGTCATTTTTCTTAATATTTTAAAAATTGAACTTCTGGTAATGCAAAAAGTAGAATGAATAACGACTACTTATTTGTAATAACTCATTTTGCATTTAAACAAATGTTTAATAAAATCGTTGCTTATGTATAAATAATAAAAGTTAATATTAATAATTTAATTGTGAATAAAATTTTCTGTTTTACGTAAAATGGGCCATGATATCACTCTTTAAGAAATTCAACATTAACAAAAGTACAAAACCCTTCGACAAAATATATAACTTTACTATATGCATATTCTATAGAACTTGCACATTGATATTAAATATTTAATGTAAGTAGAATAAAGAAAAACAATTCATTTAAGAAAATAATAGAATATTAATTAATAAAATTCTAGTTTTAAAAATATCTATAACATTAATAGTGTGCTTCTAAATTTAAAAACAATTTAGGCATACATTTTTTAATGCTTTAACTATAATGCAAATTGTAGTCGATGGTGGCTAGATGTTTAGTGTTTTTGTTTTCACTTCAACAAATTATGTACTTCAGAACGGCCGCGGTGAACTGGTTGTTTAGGTCGTCGTCCTCGTTACGGAAGGTGGCCCGGTTTGTCAAAAGATCCGTCGCGTCCACTAATGGCGACTGGGGCACGTAAAATATGCCGTGATCGCAATGTCCTCCATGTTCCTATTCCAAATCAATACCTCTGAGAGCGGATTAGGAGGCAGGCTTTGCGTCTTCTCTGCTTTCCTCTCTCTAAATTGGAAGACCTGGATGGTATTGCCATCTATGGGCCAAAGTCATACTTCCACCTCGTAAGGGGTGCTCTATTTAAAAAACGGAAAACGCTCCTTCTAACTTCATTCGCCCAGTCCCTGATAGGCGGGATTGGCTTCGCCAAGTGTCATAAGTAACAACAGAAAAATTGGATTGGCTACCATATTTTCTTAAAATAAAAAAAAAATGTTAGAAAAATATGAGTTAATCTCATTTTTACACATTGTATATGGCCGCAGTCCGTGGTTAGTTAGGACGTCAGTCTCGTTATCGGAAGGTAGTGAGTTCGAATCTCGACATATCAGAAGATCGTCGTGTTCATTAATGGCGACTAGGGCACGTAAAATATGTCATTGTCACTATGTTCCTATACCAAAATAATACCTCTAGGGGTATTATCAGTCAGGCTTTGGGTCTTCCCTAGTTCCTACCTCTAAATTGCAAGACTCAGATGGTGCTGCCATCTATGAGCCATAATTCCATACTAGTATGGGGTTTCCCTGTTCAAAAACGGAAGATACTTTTTCTGACTTCCTTCGCCCAGTCCCTGACAAAGTCGCCAAAAGTCATATGCGATGACAACATGGATTCAAATATCATTTTGAGCATATAAATTTGAATTTTTTTTCCGCTAATCTGAGCGGAGGAATAAATAATTGCGAATCCCATGGAGACCAGTCATATTACTTGTCATGGAAAAAATAAAATATAATACATAATAAACAAAATAAAGTGTAAGACATAAAGTGTAATAAAGTTACATACAAAGAAAATTAATTACAAAATAACATTTTAAATAACAAATTTTTTTTCTTTTTTATCTAAAGAAGTTACTTATGATCAATTTCAGCCAGGAGTAAGAATAAGAAACTGGAAAAGAATACTTACCACCTTTTCCTAGTTCTGTAATTGAAATAAAAATCAATTTAAAATATTGCAATACAGTTCAAGTGCATTTTCTTAAAGTTTTAATTCTTGATTTCCAAGCAAATTGATCAAAGCTATGTAATAGTATATTGTTATTTTACAACTCATCAGAAATTGATAATTTAATTATTGTTATAATGATAATTAAAGGATAAATAATATAATAATAAGGAAGGTAGTGTAAATACGTGTTACGTTCAAATTAAATAAAATAAAGGTTGCAATACAACTGAGCACATTATGAATTCTGGCATTATTTTATCAAACAGCCATATTGTAAATTCAGTTATTTGAAGCTTGTAGATAGTATAAGTTCTAAAATGTTAAGCAATTACTATTACGTTTAACATTTTATAGCGAATACAATAATAATAAAGTATGTTGAGCAAAAAAAAAAAAATCTAAGGGATTATTATTTTTTTACTTTATTCTATTTGGTTAACCTGAATACTTTTAAGATGATAAACGAAGCCATAATAATCTCTTTTATTCTGAAAATTGTAAATTAAGAAGTATAAGAATGAAAATGTATATAAGACAGATAATTCGTTACAATACAAGCTAAAAATATAGGAAAAACATTCAAACTTTTACCTTTGGGATTCATTTATATAGACTATTATATCTTAAAAAGATCTTATGAACTCAATAAAAGATGAAAAGTAAACTATTCTCTAGTCTAATTTTATTGTTAATGACAGTTCGTAATTTTCTGTTATGAAGATAACATTGTTTGCATCTAATAATCTATGATTTCACTCGTAACATGACGGAAATCATCCTTCAAATATCTGAAAACGTTTGTGGTTATTTACAGCAATTCTGGATATATATATATATATATATATATATATATATATAACTCACACTTAATTTTTTATTACTGAGATTAATCACACAAAAACTATGATTATCAATTTCGGATTTAATTGAATTATTAACTGAGATAAACCTTAGTTAATGAAAAGTTGGAACTTCCAAACATTCTAGAAATTACATTTTGTATTTAAAATTTCAACTCACTAAGCCTGGTGAAACATTTCAGCTATTTTGAAATATATCTAAATACTTATAAAAATAAACATGTTAAATTCATATATAAATTAATTAATATTTTTTCTTGTCAGAGTTCTACGGGTAATTTCTATTTTTAATCTTTTCAATAAATTAATTTGGTAACCAATATATTGTTATATAATACATTTTAATAGGCCAATAACAAATATTTTGAGAAAATGTAATAAGTCATATATAAAATGTTAATTACCATTCATGGCCCGTCCAGCTAAAAGAAGCATGTTATAGAAATTAGTTTCAATAGAGAATATGAACGCTTAAAATTAGATTATTAAAATTGAAACTATATATCTTTTTAAAAGTTTTTCATCATTTTTACTTTACAATTATACCTTTCGTAAGTGCAGCTTAAATGTTTAACTTAACTATTAAATACAAATTATTTTTGTACCTGATAATTAAATAGATATTAATATTTATCAAAGAAATTGAGCGAATTTTATCAATTTTAAACAAAATGATTTCCTTTCAAATGTCGTAAGTTTAAATGGAAAAAATTTTTAATGAGTTTAATGTTACGAATTTATATTACATTTATTCCCTAATTTATTCATTGTATTTTGTTTCGATCTGAAAACTGTAGTCCCAAGAAGAAGGAATTTTTCTAGTCATAGAATTACATACAGTCTTTTCAAATTTGAATTGATTTATTTTGAATCATATGTAAAAATCATGTAAATCATATGTAAATATAATAGTACTATAGCATTTAACTACAGAAACTATTAAATTTTTAAGAATTTTTATAAAATTATTTACATTTTATGAAAATAAAGGACATTTTAACCATCAATTGAAAATTTAGATGTTTAAGGGCATTAGTAAATTTAGTAATCATTTTTCATTTTAATAACTTGAAATCAATACCAGTAGAGAACTGTCTTACAATATTCTGTAGAATTTATATATTAATCGCAAACGGTATTAATTGCTTAATTTTTAACAATACCTAATATATTAACTTCTTAAGGATTAGGTATTTTAATTAAAATATATTACCTCTATATCCAATATCTGTCATATAAAAAAGAAAATTGTTTAAAAAATTTAATCATGAGCATATTAAACAAATTCAATGCATAGAAAAGCAATATTTTACGTATAATTTTAATATTTAATTATCACAGATGTTATAAATATTTCTTAGCTTGAAAATATACATTTCTATAAATTGGTTTCTTTATTCAAGAAAAGTGAAACAAATAAATGTGTATAGTTCCAAATGCTATATTTTAGAGCCTAAATAATCTTTCAAATTAAATGTTTCTTAACTTATAATGTTTTGCTATACAATAATAAAAGATAATTTTAACTCAAAATAATAAACTCTTTTTCCTTAAGTTTCATTGATAAAAAGTAAGAATTAAGTATATATATATATATATATATATATATTAATATAAAAATATATTATAATGAAATTTGATGCCCTGAATCCCACAATGTATAATATTTATAATATTGCTCTTAAAATATTTGTTTTATATTAAACTTATATACAAAAATACAAAATTGTACTTACCACCTGTTCAAAAAATATTTATTAAAAACACGAAATTTACTAATTTTTTCCAGTAAAAATGTAAATTTATTATATTAAAATTGAATTTAATATATCTTTACTTTTGTAACTATTATTTGATTTAAAATACAATATAATTTACAGAATATTTCTTTCTAACATGGAATAAAATAGCTAAATTAATTAAAGATAAGCACTGCTGCAGATTAAGTGAAAAACAGATTAATTTAACGATAATGATGTCTTAAAACAATTATTTTCTACCACGTTAAATGTAATATGAATAACATGCTGAATATATAAAAAAAAAATATTTTGAATTTAATGCTGTATACTTATATGAGCAGAACAATGCATGACACATTATAAGATTTTAAAGATAAATAAAACTAATTTAAAAAAGAATGAGTGAAAAAAGTAAAAGAGTCAAACTTGTAAAAACTCGTCAGATCCTGAGTATTTCATTGACATTTGTATTTAGTGTTAGAATATCTATGTTTGTAAATAAAAGAGTTGCATAAAAAGAAGTTCTATAGTTAATAAGAAGATATTGAATCACATACTTCTTAATAAATATAGGTTACTTTCAATATCTTAAGATAAAGACAATTTTATTTATTGGTCATTAATCTGCATGTATTACATTTCTTTAAATGTAATATCTCTCCTTGAACTATTTTTAGAATAACCAATAACAATAAAAAAGTATGTCCTCTGAAGTCATACTACTGAAATAAAATGGAAACAATAATCGAAACTCGCTTTAATACTTGAAAGCTCAGTCACATATTACAATACAGCAATGTAAAGTCCAATGAAGTATTTTTTGCAGTTCATCTTAATAATTATGTAATTATATCACAGTAGCCTAAATGGTTAGAATCAAATGATATATGAGCCAAACGCCATACTTCCACCCTCTTGGAAGGGGGGCGCTATTCAAATATGGTGAAACAATGATGCTCTGATTTCATGCGCCCAGTCCTTGACTTGTTTAACATCTTTAAAATTTTACTTTTGGCGCAGCTTGTCCTTTTTGGACCTTGCGCCACAAAACCCAACCAACCAGCCTAGTCCATGACGGGTAAGTAGACTTGGTTTCGCCAAGTTTCGTAAGTAACAACAACCTTATGTAATTATTTGTGTCTAAATAAATGTGTATGTTTGAATGCTTTGTCAAATGTGCCTATCTTGCATATTTCCATCAATATCGTAAATTTGAGCAATGTATATAATCTTTCTGAGCTGATGTGGGAATTTAAGTATCCATACTATTGTATCAAATAGTTTTTTTATTTAGTTCTATATTGCTTACACAATTAAAAATTATTTAAATTGCTTTTTTTGTCAAAAAATTGTATGAAAGCACCTTTTTAAAATGTTATATATTTTAATACAAACTTTTGGTACAAAAATAAATTAAATGCAATAAAATATATAATGAAATTGTTACTTACCATGATGCACTGTTATTAG
>JAPDSC010113005.1:123049-139899 GCA_026290005.1 Latrodectus geometricus
TTTTTTTAAGATAAGAATTATTATTTTGATATGTATGGAAAGTAGCATAATAGAAAATAATATTTATGACAATATCAATTGCATCAAAATCATTTTACGTAGCCTATATTATTGCAGATTCTTATCTTACTCACGCAATTTCTGCTTTATAAATTAATTGATAGCACTTGATATTGAAACGTCAATGACGAATGTTTACAATATAAAACTACTCCTATGATATCTCTCCTACATTTAAAGTTAGTTTTTATTATCTTGGCCTAAATTATTTCCAATATATTGTAAAAATGATATCAAATAATTAAAGAATTTCTTATTTAGCATTAATAAAGTTAACTTGATTAAATTATTTTATCCAGATTCATTAAAGATTATTATCATTTATAGCTTATCTTTCAAATACGATCTAGAGAAATTACTATGTCTTTTTAAATAAAAATAGAAAAATTATTTTTATCAATATATAATATTTATATTTTATATTAATAATACTTTTAGCATCATTGAGCAGCAAAAAGCAAACTTTGAAAATTAGCAGAATTAGATCGGTATTACTGAATTCTGAGAATAGTTTCCTAAATAAAATAGAAATTAATAAAATAAGATTTAGTAATTTCTGTGTTATTAATTTTCAGCTGTATTTATATTCTTAAAAGAGTAAATACTAAAGATTTCCAAGTAATTTTACCCAAATGTGCTATAAAAATGCAATCCCTGTTGTCATTTACTCTTAATTGTAAAAAGTTAAAGGTAATCAAATCAAGATATCGCATTTATAAAAATATGGATCCCCCATTACCAAACTATAATCTTCAGATAATCATTTCTAAGAAATGCATACATAATAATAAGTCCTAAATGATGATGATTCATTACAGTAAGTCTGTTAATTCTAAATAAATATTAAAATTTAGGGTTAATATACTCGTCATAAATTCACCTTCATTAAAAGTTACATTGGTATATATTTTCATAATAAAGAATTACAGTTTGAATAACATTTCCACATATATTGTAACATTTGGTGACAAATATAATCATATTAGAAATGTAATTACCATTTACTAACTGGCCAGCTAAAATAAAGTTAATAAAATTTAATTTTGTAATTGAAATACTTTACTAAGAACGAATTACACATTTTTAATAAAGAATAATTATTTCAATCTTGCTTAAGCAAGATTGAAATAAAGCAATGACTGAATTGTACAAATCTTAACGATTTTTATTAGAGTAAAAATGATTTTGATTTATTCAGCAAGAGCAAGGTACTTTATAATAGACATGTTTTTGAAGGTTTTATTGTTTTAAGATTAACACTAGGCATAGTTTCAATGGGCATTGATATTTTTGCAAATCTATCCAAAATCATAGAAAGGTTAAGGTTAAGACTTTTTAGTTTAGAAATTTTTCCATCGGTACTATTAGAATTCTTATAAATTGTAACTTATTTAAAACTAAAGTGTGACGATGTCTTAAACATTTAAAATTGTTCTTCAATTTATTGCATTACATTATGCTTAAGCGTTAATTTTATGAATTAGCTCCAAATTATTTTATTTTAATTATTGTTTGAAACATGGATTTACTATGCTATTTTAATATTCTAGAAATTTTGTTTATGTCCAGTGTAATGGTTTTAGTTTATCTAAACATTACGTCTAGAAATATAGCTTAATTAAAAATATGTATTATTTAAAGTTTAAGAAAAATGTTCTTTCTTTAAAATTAATTCAAATAATTCTAAACCTCATGAGCTTCAATGATTATACCAGTTTTCAAATTATTATTGGAAATGTTTATAGAAAGAAATTTAATGAATATAAATAGAACTGCGTTTCTGCAATTATTTAAATAAGACTTTACTTTATTTGTAACTAAATAAAATTTACATTCTTTTCAGAATAGAAAAAACTATTAAAATATTTTGAAAATAACAGAAAAAAAATTTGGAAGTTATATTTAAAAATGTCATACAAATAAAAATGTGTTAAATTTTAGCTGAATATCACAAATATCCATTAAAAATATGATTTATAAAATAGACATTTTCATACCTTGTAGCACTGTAATGGAAAAGATATAAAATTTTTGTAGAATTCATAGAAACACAACGTATGTCTTTAAGAAAAATATTAGACACAACGAAGTTTAAATTTGCCTGAAAAATCTAATTAAGCGTAAAAATATCTCCTCTTCAAATATTTATTTAAAGACAATATAAAGAATCATCGCAAAGTACATTGAGAAATCCATATATATTTCCTTTGTTGATAAAATTCTCTTTAAGTACAAATTTAAATTAAAAAGGAATTCTCAAAAAATATAGAAAGCTCCAGTACTCTATGAACGTCAGAGAGAAAAATGATTCCCATTACACTACATTCAATTATATTTTTAAAAATTTATCTTAATTTGTTAAGATTCGAATTTTAATTTGTTAGAAATTCATCTTAATTTATTAAGTTTTTGGATAGTAAAAATAATCAAAATTTACGATTTTGAATATCAATCCACTCGATAAAGAGTATAAACTTTCATACATATTTAATGATATAAAACACATGACCGTATATTCAAAACATTAATAGGTGTAAAATAGCGTTTTGCTTAATTGAGCAAAAGAACAAAATAAGATTTATTAAAACATCATAAGCATAATTTTCGCATATATTTGCGAAATTGAAACAACTAATGAAAAATCTTAATTTTATGACTAAATAAAAAATTTATTTAAACTATTATATAAAATAAATATTATAAATTAAATTTTTATGATATCAATAATATATTAGTAGTTATTTTTGAAAACATTTAAGAGTATATTTAATTATTATATTTCTATACATATAATCTATATAACAAATGCAGATTAACAGCTCCCATACGTAAGTATTAAAATAAATAATCAAATGATAATAAATAATAATCTCATACTTAAATGATAAAATATTCTTCGACATTTGCAGAAACTTAAATGATTAAATTCTTATGTATAGTTTATTTCATAATAAGTAAATATTTCTAGTATACAGGGTGATTCTAAATTGTTTTTACAAACTAAGAGGAGTGATAGTACTCATTTCTCATCAAAACAAACTAGGAACATAGGGTCCCATTCCTCTCTGAAAGAGGAATCACGTGAACATACAGCAGAGTTGGGTAAACGAATAAATAATACCAAAAGTTTCACAAACATATTTATTAAGTGAGAACCTCATAGCAAATGATCAAAATGGTGTCCACGTGTGACGTTGCACCAGCGAAGGTACGGCTGGTTCATCCTCTCAAAGATTACTGGTGTCGTGACGATTTTACTCATGGCATCAACGATTCTAACCACGAAATCATCAGTTGTTTCCACAGGCATCTCATACGCTAAAGATGTGGTTTAAAGTCCGTTGAGCGAAGAGGCTAAGCCACAGATCAGCTACCACCAATCCAACGTGTGGGATAGTATTCACGAGAATTTCTAGTAGATGTTATCAGAAAATAATTGAAGCAATGATGTTTTTAAACGACAATGTCTACCCTGATTGGCTTTCTCCAGTAACCAATAACAGCAAAATGCTGCCTCTTATCTGTAGAAATTTGTATACGATCAATTCGTGATAGATTCTTGATGCATTTCTACCTTCCTCTTTTCTTCCTCTCAGAGTGGAATGCGACCCTATGTTCCTATGTAATTATTACTTGTATGGATACATACTATCACCCATCTTAAATTGTAAAAACAATTTAGAAACATCCTGTGTAAGAAATCCAAGAAACTGTCGAACAAAGTACTTGTGATGAAATTAGAAACGACTGGAATAAATAAATGGAAAATATATTCTGATAAATATTTAAAAACAATGCATTAACTCATGGTATATCTCTAATCATTTCAAATGCCTCATTCATCAATGTTTTTTAAAATGACGAATAATAAACTTGACTAATTCTTAATAAGTTAATTTTATTAATTAACTTAATATATTTATGAATAGTATTATATAAAATATGGTATATTAGTATTTTAGGAAAAATTCTGGTATTTTTTTTACAGTTTTTATTTAATGCAACTGTGTTTTAAAAAATAAAAATATTACAAAATAATTTAATGAAAACTTATCTTCTGGTAAATTATTAAATGATTTATCAATATTTTTGTCAGTTAAATTACTTTTCTATAAAAGTAAAAATAATATATTTCCCATAATTATAATATCATAAATTAGAAATATCAACTCTTAGAAAACAAATATTGTTATTGCTCATGAAGCTTTATTTTTACATTGTTACATGCTATGTTACATCTACACATTGTTACACGTTATGTTATACTTTTAGACGTTATTTCTCACTACGCATCATCTTAACGATGATGTACTTAAACGAAATAAATTGAGAAGCTACTTCCGCAAACAATAGGTAGAAAACACACAGCTTGTAAATAAATGATTTACAAAAACGGGTAAGGGTAATTTAAAATAATAAGGTAAAGAATAAAAAGTTGTTAATGTACTTACGTCCATTTTTGGCTTCTAAATATAAAAAATTCATTCTTATTATTCATGTAAAAATATTTTTTAAGGTATTAAATTTAATTATTGCATTATACGAGTGTACTTATGTGTGTGTATTTGCCCATTTTAGATGAATTTGATGAAGTTTTCTGAAAAAGTTATTTTTATAATTTGTGTTTTAAATGTTCAGTTATGTTGCCTTTGTTCTTAATTATCATTTTATATAGTAATTTTCATGTTAATAATGGTTTATGTAACATCAGATGAGTTAATTTGTTCCTGTCCCCTTGTAAGGTCTTAAAATGAACGTATGAGGTTCTAGAATTGCTTTAAATAATAAAAATGTAGAGAATCCAAAAGCATAGAAATCTATCGTTAATATGTCGGAGAATTAATTAACAGGAATATCGTTGAAAGGTAAGGTTTTAATTTTCGTTTATTATTCCCCTTTTTCCATAAAAATAATTGAGGAATTTAAAGTGAGGCTGTTTGCTTTATAGGATATATCTAAAGAATTAAACATTCCAAAATGATTTTGTGATTAAGAAGTATAAGATTAGTATTGATTGTTGGACTGGGATTAATCCCGGTAGATCCACGAAAGTAAGCAATAAAGACTGACGAATACCATCCAAAAATACATTCGTAAAAAACGGGATTCGATAAATATCATCTGCAAGGAAATAAATTTCATGGTCATGCTTTCGCCCATAAGTTATTGTTTACAAAACCTAATAACCTGCTTGCTTGAATTTCTACAAGGCTTGTAGACATATCATCACAGTTGGCAGGAAAAGGGTTCTTATTAGTGATGAATTCAGGTTCAAGTTCTACGAGTTAGGTGGTAGAATCTGGTTTTTGACGTTTCCCTGGAAACACCTAAACCCGGAATCTATTGACAGAATGAATTGCACTTATAATAAAATTTAGCAAAAGTGGAATCATGGTGTACTGATGTTTCTCGTGGTATAGAACCATGGTAGGTTTAACTAGAAGTTTTGATATACTTATAAGTGATAGTGTTTATATATATACTACTGGTATTTATTAGAAAAAATACTATAATAAAAATTGTGGGAAATTTTAATGTTTAGAAAAATAAATTGACCCGCAATATGAAAAATGTCAATCAGTAATTGTAATCTAAAAAAATGGGGAAAAAATCTCAATATGAATTTATTTAGCATATTAAATTTTTCATTTTTCATAATCTAAAATTTAAAAATATTTTTAATCATGAAAGATAAAAAAAATCTCGAAATATAAAAAATTCTAAAATTGACCATCAACCATTTTATTGCATTAAATTAAAAAATGTAAGTTCAATCCATATACTAGTTTTTCAATTCATAAATGTAGTAATTTTATTAATTTTAAGCAAAAAGAATTACATTTGTATAAAATAAATTAAAATTACTCACCACTTAATGTGCTCGTAACTGTAAGAAATAATATAAATTTATATATTTTATGCAAATTTTCATGTTTATAATCAAATGAGTTCTTAAAAGTTCATTGAATTTTTAGATTACTAGAATGATATTATTTATTTCCTATAAAATAAATTTTTCAGTCTCAATTGTCTTGAAATTAATTATGCTTAGATATATATAATTTACTATAAAAAATAAGTTACTTAAAAGTTTCAAATATTAAAAATTTTTAGGAAGTATTAAAATTATCCTGATTTTAATAAATATAAGTCAATATATTTATTCATTTTATTTATTTAATGACAATAAAATAGTTTTCAAGACTTTGCTATATGCTTTTGGTAACAAAAGAAATCTAAATGCAGCTAAATGATTTAATTTATGAATGGTTCATAAAAACTGTGCTTCATTTGTAAACCATTGTTATTTTTCATTGATTTTATGTTTCATACTATGAAAATTTTCTGATGATTTCCATCATGTTAAAAAAATGTGGAATTTTGCTTAATGTAGAGTATTCATTGTAATAAATTTTAATGCATGATTTCTGACCATTTTTTTTTAAATGTAGGAGAACAGTGTATATAAGAGAATATTAAACACACAAAAGGTACTGTTTACATGCATATGCAAATTACATACTTGTGATATTTTTGTTTCTTGTTTCATATTTCAAATCGGAAATTCAGATTATCAAATTCAGTTCCATATAATATTCATCCAGTTCTTTTCAAAGATATCTTGATACTAACAAATCCTAATTTTAAGTGTTGGGTCTCATATTACGAAGAGGTATTATATTCGTTAGAAGATTGTTTTTCGGAAATTTCTGTTGGAAATTTGGGAATTGTTATGAAAGTTCAAAATTAAGAACACGAATTTGCATATTTTGATAAAAATAGGATAACATCATTACTTATTTGATTTTAATAAGTTTAAAAATAAATGAAGAGCACGGAATTCTATAAATATACCTGCGTGAATATGTTCTAACTAATATGATGCTCTTTAGAAAAATACTTAGTATGTAATAAGTTTGTATGTACAAAACCTCAAACACAGTTTTAAATATGTAAATTTATTGACAACTAATGCATAACAATTCCCACGTATTTAAAAAACTGCAATGAAGGCAGAACAGCTAAAAGACATTTTCATCTCTTTCTGCTATCTCTCAATAAATTACCTTTTCCGTATTATCTTCTAACACATTTATTTAGTTTAGATTCTTAGTTTAAAGAAATCAAATTAGGAGCTTAAAAATTAACCAATATTTTAAAATGTTTCATACAGAATATTCGGAACTGAAGGCATTGTACTTTAAATCTTCAAATTCTTAACACCTTCTAATAAAAATCTCATTTTACATTTAAAATAAAAAGAATAGTTCAGTAAAAGTAAGAGAATGACAAATTTGAATTTAAAATTTTACTCATATTCAAATTTTTAAAATATTCAAATTAAATACTATTACCTAAGACGATATTTTCTTTTAATTTAAATTCTACATATCTTCAAATTCTTAACATCTTTTAATAAAAATTCTTATATTGCATTTACAATAAAAAAAATAGTTCGGTAAAAGTAAAAGACAATGACAAATTTGAATTTAAGATTTTACTCATATTCAAATTTGTAAGGTATTTCATAAATGAAATCGTTTTTCCTAATACGATATTTTCTTTTAATTTACATACTAGTCTTTTTAAAAGAATATTATTAAACTGTAATGTCTTGGTCAGTTTATAGATAACGTATTTCTCAAAAATAATAACTACTTTGACAACTTGTGAAAATTTAAAAATTTGTAAAGAAGCTTAGATTTTGTGAGTTTAAATAAATAAAAATTTTAAGTTTAAGTAGAATGTGTTTCTACATCTAACAAATGATAATAGTCATTTTTTATTGTACAAAATAAAATATTTCCTTATTTTTTTGTCGAAGTAAAATATTATTAGTGAAACATTTTATAGTTATATGATGAAACGTAAGTAATAAAGGAGGGCTATAAATTAAGTAATAACAACATAGGTATAAATCAATTTTTAATGAATTTACAAGTACAATTCCATTACGTTTCTTCTAAGTAATCACAAGCAAAGCTTATAACCTTTCTCCTAATGGTGGGAAGCCGTTATATACCAGTAGCAAGGTGTTGATTGTGATGTGAGCGACCGAGTGGCCGACTAAGTAGTGTAGATATGAAACGTCATGAAATCGGTTACATCGGAAGGGTTCCTTCACCTTCGGAAATAGATCGAAGTCACAAGGACTCATTCGAGTGTTTCAGGATTTCGCACTGCCACCGTCGATATAGTAGAGGGACATTGTTTGCGACATGGCAACGAGCGTTGTCATGCAATAGGATAGGAAGATTGTTGAGCAGTATAAACGGAGACGTTTCCGCCGCATAGCCGGCGCAGATAGTTATGCAGAAATTGGCAATAGTAATCTGCGTTGACAGTTTGGCCTTCAGATACAGCATGTGTAAGAATCACACAATATGCCACTATCAGTATAACCTTTACTCGACTGAATTTCTGTCGAAATTTCTATGGACGTGACGAACCTTTTGATTCGCAATTCATTTGACGACTCTTTAACCGACTCAGCGTCCGCGACGTATCTGTTACGTCGCAATAAACTGATCGAAAAGCGGCTCATGACGGCAGGGATACGTCGAAATATACCTGCTCGAAAGCGGCCTGCGACGGCAGAGATACGTCGCAGAGTTTTCACCGAGAGCGGCCGCGACGTATATTTTCACATAGCAGAAACCACTTATTTTTGCTTTCCCCCTAATCGGTGGTTTGATTGATCGGTCTTAATCACTCAAACCCCACTCCTTGGAGACTTTTCTTTGAAAACTAAAACTCAGCCTGAGTTTTACGCCAAATATCTAAAATACTGATTATTTTTTCGCCAAGATTCAACTTTAAAATTTTATAATCTATAAATTTGTTGCTTTAGAAATAAAATGCGAGTTTATACATTATTATTTTTAATTTTAGTTCCTAAGCTAATTGAATTAGGCGATTTTATTACACAAAAATTTTAAATCCATATGTACTTTTAAATTACTAACAAGCTTGCTATCTTTTCTAACTTAAATTTTAATAATTTTCCTGCTTATGCTAATTATCTCTTACATTTTAGTTAATTTAATTCAGTTTTTATTGTTTTTGATGGCATTTTTTTATCGACTAGTTATGACTGAAATAAACAAATAAAATTCGTAAATGGAAATTATTTAATTTCCAGTGAAAGAGCTCATGGCTGTTATAGTAAAATCGTTGTGACGTCCATAATAAATAACATTTACCTTAATGACTAAAACTCATTTAATTTGCGTTTTTTTTGTGCATTAAGAAAAAATTAACTAATAAGTTTACTCTCTGCATATTGATTTTTATTTCGTTATTACTTTAATTTCTTTTTACATACACTTCAAATGTTGATAATAAAACAGAAGTATCATCTTAAGGCAATAGTATAACATGATTGTCTCATAAGTGTGTAGCCAAGAATATTATACACGTGTTATTTCTTTTTAAGGAAACATTATATTGAAAAAAAAAATCAACACTATTTACTGTTACACCATATAACAAGGGTGTCCAAGACGTCGACCCCGGTCGACTGGTAGACCACGAAGACATTTTAAGTAGTCCACACGACCATCCCGATAATGACCTCGGATATTAACAATTTAATTTATGACTTATTATCAATTTATCACATAGAATCAATGAATTATTTAAAATAAAAATTTACTACAGCCTACGCTTTAAAACCCAAAATAAACTTTGCAAAGATTTACGATTTAAAGATTTATGATTAAAGGTTTAGGATATAAAACATAAAACGGACATGATGAGCGCGATCAAAACATTCAAAAAAACTATGGAAAGGTATGTATCTCAATTAAGAAAACATGAATTGAGAAACTTTAAAAACATGGAGAAAGAGTGCATCCATAATCCAAACCGAGACTTCGAAGATTTCACTTAATACTTATTTTGTTTGAAGAATTTGAAAGAAGATTCGCTGACCTAATTAGCTTGAAATAAATAAATTTTATAATATTTCCATTTAATGGAAATGTCAAAATTGATGGACATTGTCACAATGATGTCACTATGAAAATGTCAACATTGATGGACAGCGTATCTGAAAAAATAGGACATTTAATAGGTATCACATGAGTCAAGGTCGAGGAAGAAATTATTAAATTAAGATGCAATATATTTCTTAAATCGAGAGCATATTTAGTGATACTGATTTTTGGAAAATAATTTCTGAGGAAATGTTTCCAAATATTTACAAATTGATTTTGTATTTCAAATCATACTTTGGATCAAGATATCTTTGAGAATCTGCTTTTCCAACCATGAATAAAAAACAAACATTGGCGCATTTAACAGATGAACATTTAATTTCATGTTTATGGATTGCAATAAGCTCGTACCAGCCACAATATGATAAACTTGTCGCAGATATACAGTGCCACATTTCAACTAAACGAAGTGAATAGGATGGTCACTTTTTGATGTATGAATACTTTGATTATTTTCATCAGTAAATTTTTGTTTTGTAAATATTGATAGTAAGTTTTTTTTTTATTTTTTAAATTACATAATTTACTATTTTTTCTTGTTACCGAAATTAAATATGTACGTTAATTTAGCTCTGCCATTGGTAGACCGCCTTCGATTTTATAAATGTGGAGTAGACCCCGGATCCCAAAAGTTTGGCCACCCCTGCCATATAAAGTCATTATTTTAATATATAAATATTAAAAAGATACTATTTCTTAAACATTTTACGATATTAGAAATTTTCTCGATTAAAAAATAAACTACAATATTTCTGATATTAGCTTTGTTCTGCTGTGAAAATCATTTTATTCTATATATTTTTTTTATTTGCATACATGTAATAATTTTTCTAGATGACGTAACGATAATATTTAATAAAATAATATTCCTTACTAGAAATTTATTGCAGATTTAAAACAAAATAGATTTATGAGGAATATAAATAATCAAAGTTTTAAACAGTAAACTGTTCTGAAGCAAAATAATGGAATTTTATCTTATATTTAAAGATGAGCTAAACTTTTTAAAGCAGAAAATATTTTTAGCTTTTTTATTTTAGAATGTGTGTGAAATGGAATGATCCTATTGAAATAATGTATAAGAGAATCGAAATCATATTAATGCTACAATCTAAGCAATTAAATTTTGAACCTACAGAAAATAATTATTTTATTACAAAATTTATTTTTAAAATAAGCAAATTATTAATACGATAGTTTTACAAATGATTATCTTTAAACGCGATCCATATTAGGTATAAAAGAAATTTTTAAATATAATAATCTTAACCAGAGAATTTCTTGTTGTAAAATGTGGTTATATATTTACTTTACTCTTCTTATTTGAATTAAAAACTAATTTTCATAATTTATCTTTTAAACATAAAATGATATATTCCACATACGAGTTATTGGGTCATTAAAGTCATATTAATGAAAAATATAAATAAATTCATTTAAAATATAATTGAGATACGTTTTAGTTAGGAATGACAGTAAAATAAGTCTCTAATCAATAAAAGAAAGAATAAATACACTAAGAAAATTTATATCTCTCAATCAAAATTTTAATTTTAAATTAAGATACTATATTATCTACAAAATCTTTTTAATTAAGAGACTATATAAAAAAGATATAATTTATAAATGTTTTTCATTCACGCGAGCGCATAATATTATGTTGCGAGTGCAGCACCATTTTGTATAAAAATACTTTCTTATAATGAAAGAAGAATTCATGGTATATTGTTATGTATTATTTTACGTGAATTGAAAAGTCAATAGAAAAAAATAGAATATTATCAATTTTTTTCATATAAATCTGGTGCTTTTGCCAAATTAAATAATATTCTTTTGTTTTTATTTTTAATTATATGTATTCATTTAATCCTTACTGTGAATAAATTTCCTTAAACTTTTGCGAACTTAATAATCAAGACAGTTGAATATTGAAGGCTAAAATTATTTTTTCTAAAATTTTTATAAGTATTCGACAAACTATTTCAAACGGATTCTTATATATGTGAGAGGAGTTTGTTTCCAGGGAGAAAACTATTCATGTGTGACTTCCTTTACAATTTAAGCATGTTTCCTGTTAGTCAGGGAAAGAATGAAAGGGGAGAATGTTTACTTAAATGTAAATGAAACTTTCTGATTATTCTAAACAGATGAGAAATTGCTTTCTCGCCATGATTCATTGCTACAAATTAATGATTATGTTCTACTTTTTTAATAACTAAGAACTTACATAACAGATTACATTACATTCAAAAGTATTTTCGGAAATTTAGATCAATAAAAATCATAAGTATAACAAAAATTTATTTCCAGTTAGTTTTTTAAATTTAAAAATTCAAATCTAAAATCTAATGAATCAAATCCTAAAAACAAAGCATAAAAAAAGATTTTAAAATTATATTGTATATAGTTTCCTATTTAAAGAAAAGACAATTTCTTTTTATAAAAATAAAACTGGAATATTTTTTTATGAATGACAATAAAATAAGTCTCTAATCAATTAAAAAAAAAAAGAAAAATTTGAAAAGAATATTAACAATTCTCAATTAATAAGATTATTAATAAAGTCTTTTTAATTAGGCAACTTTATATAGTAGAGATATATGATAATTATATAAAGGTTTTGCATTTGTAATACAATAAAATATTACTAATGCAAGAACTTTTCATAAAAATATTTTTATAATGGAGCAATAATAACCTCTTAGCACTTTATTATACATTATATTATGTAAAATTAAATATAAGTCAATAGAAACTCGCTATAAATTTATTAGTTTTTTTCCTACAGAAATTTTGCCAAATAAAGTTGTAAAGATTGTTTTGTTTTTATTTATAATTATACATAAAGGATTCTTTTGTTTTTATTTAAAATTATACATAACGGATTCTTTTGTTTATATTTATAGTTATACATAAAGTACAGTTCATAAACGCTAGATTAATATTTAAAAAATAACTCGAATAATGCACTTGTGAACCAAATATTCCATTTATATTGGAATAAATTAAACGTAACACTTTAAGCTTCTTATTAGTACATGCACTGATATATATTTCAATTCAGATTGACAAATGAAGTTAATTTTCATGTATTGTAGCAAGTGATATTTTATCTAAGGTTGTTCAGTTACGATTAGAAAAAATTAATTTAGCAAATAAATTTGGGCTTTAACGCTTTTGAATAAAAAAAAATAAAAAAAAAATTTATCTATGAAAAAAGAGCATAAGTAATATATATTTTTATTTTTGCTAAAAAAAATTAAATAAATTAATAATTTTAATATATTTCTAATTCGTTTAGACTGTTGAATCATATAAACGTATAGTCTAAATCAGCCTTGCTATGTGTGCTGAAAGTACTATAATATTGAAAGAGTTTGAAAAATATTTATTTACTTGCATTAAATAATTATAAAGTTTCTAATAAAAATTAGTTTGTGTTAAGAAAAATATAATGTGAGAAAATGTATTTTTACTAACATTATTTTATCTTACTGTAATAAAAATTTGAAAAGCTTCTGTGGCTCATTGAAAAAGAGAAATTTCCATTATACCGAAAATAATAAATATACAAGAAAATGTAACAAGCAACTTTCTTATTTAAATTGCGTAAGAAATCTAAAACATCATAATTTGTGGATACCGTTTTTCTTTGAACTTCATATTATTTACCAAGTCAACCTAAAAACACTGAGGAATATCTTCATTTTCAATTACACAAAAAACAGTTATTTACAAATAATTTTTGCTTTTTAAGTTTTATACAAAAATAAAATATACGTTTTCGTTTTAACCACTTCTATTGGGATGTACAATGCCTTCTGGCAAATACATACAACCCTAGATAGGGTAGTTAGTGGTAAGTGACATCCCCTCCCTCTAAATTGAGCGATGTGACAGTTTTCAGGGGGGTAGGAAATATTCCCAATGAGAACGGGAAACAGTCGACGATTTTTGTATAGTTTAGGAAAGTGGCTGTGGAACGAAAAAGTAGTGTATCTGGTTTTAAAGAGGAAACATTTTTCGCAGATTTTTGAAATTTTCTGAGACGCTGAGTCGGTTAATTCAGGCTTGTGCCAACGGACAACCTCGATTTTAAGCCACCTTTTAAAACATGCTTTAGAGTGATGGTAACGAAACTCCTCACTTTAACGTCACACAATAACTACCCTTCTAAGCAGATCGACGGTTTGTTTGCACTCTACACATCAACAGCACCACCTCACCACTCACATATCATATTTGCCCGTCCTTCTGCGAAAGGTTAAAATGCCACTATTTAGTTTACAATTCTTGTATTTAGACCAATCATATTAGTTAGTACAAGCATACAGTATTCAGTTTAGAATACGATACTCTAATTGGGATACAATATTATATTCAACGAGTAATCAAAATGTATGGAATTTGAGTGTTTTAAACGGTATTTTCATTCCTATTCAGCATCTATAATAAGATAAAATGCTTTAAGAATAGCAGCAAAAGATGAATATCTCTTCGAATTTAGTTTATAAGATTCTGATTGGTTATGTAATTTAAAAAAAAATGCTATTATGCAATTAATGAGAGGAAATATCTTTAGACTACACACACACACGTGCTTTATTTCTTTAAACACTAAATAAGTTAGTACTACTCATAGATCAGAATGGTTTTGTGTATGATATATTTCAATATGTTCAGTTTCTTAAGTAGGAGAGATTCTTCTAGAACTGGCACAGTTAAATAGAACTTTCATTCTCTTTAAACGGATACAAAGACATTCATTATATAAAAAAGTTTATAGTGAATACTTTGTAATGACATTTCTTGCTTTATAAACGCTATTTCTCAACTTTTCAAACAACTTAAAATACTGCATTGAACAAAAGCACAATCCTGATGGGAAATCAAGATTTTAATGAAAAAGATTGATGATCAAACCCCAAATATTGTTTTGTGTAAAATTCAAAGAGAAAAAATATGGATTAAAAATTGAGATTACTATTTAGAAAGTGAATTTAATAAATGCAATGTTTTTGCTAAAGGTAAAAAATTTTTTGTTATTGGATGAATTGAGAATAGATATGCAATTTAGCTCAACAAGTAGTTTAAAATCTAGTCGTTTGGAATTGCTCATTTTCATTGATCGCAACTTATAAAACTTGTCACAGACAAGTGAAAGCTTCTACAGAGCTCGTTTGATGTTGATGTAGATCGCACGTTACGATTGCAAAATTGGTAGTAACTGCATCAACATTTGGAGATAGTGCGTTGAATGAATGTAATTCAAGGCATTGGTTTAAAAAATTCCAAGTTTAATAATTCAGATCAATGAAGAAAACACAGAAGTGGCAAACACTCATAGACTTCTTGCGACCAAAATCTTGAAGATTTACCAAGAAATTAAGAGCTAGATATATGTTTGCATAAAATGGTAGATGCCAATAGAGATTACTTCGAACATTGACAATTGAGAGCTTTTTCCTTAAATACTTTTTTTTGACTATTTATATCCGCAGAAACATTATTATTTACTTTATATAAAATTTTTGCTTCAACTTTTTTTTTATTATAAGTATAATGGTGTTGTTCCTGACCAATTGCAATCAATGGAATAATTTCTAAACATTGCATATCAATATAATTGAATGCTGGTGTGCTATTTATTGGTCTCTTTTGTCACTTCATCTCTCAAGTGAAGTATTTCTTTTGATACAGAGTTTGTTGTGCAGAGGAATTTGCACAATATAAAATGGATCTTTATTAAAACGTTAAATAATTAAGAATAATTACTTTACATCCATCACGTGATACAGAACTGAATATCTTTCTGAGTTAAAGGATGGATTGCGCCCAACGGTGTGCAACTTAATAATAGGCAACAATATTCTTTTCTATTGTATAGCTAATGTTTTTATTATTATTATTAATTTCCTATTTTTTTACCAAAACAGTCTCACAAATGGAAATTAGTCAAATAATTATTTTAAAATTAAAGAAATGTATGTATGTATGGATATTTTAATTAATTAGTTTTAACAATGGAAATTCACACCTATATATAAGTAAAACTAATATTTTCAAAACATTTAAATTGTATTCAAAACTTACGTTTCTCACCAGCAGCTAAAACAAAACAATCCCAAAAATATTGTAAATAATTTTATATTTATTTAGTACTAAATTTTAGTATATTGACTTAAACATTTTAATTTTAGTGCAATTTTACATCTTTTATAAATATTTTCTTTCAGATTTTTTAATTCAACAAATTCCTATACTTAAGACACCATGTTTCAAAAATTAAAAATGATTGCCAAGCTCTTAGATTATAAAAGAACTGAAAGTTACATTTTTATTATTTTATAAATAAATAACTGTAGTAATTTGTATTAATTAAATATTAAATCAATTCAGATATAAATAATAAAAGTGTTTAAAAAATCAATCAAATTTAGAGTTTTAATCTATGAATATATAGCATGAAGAATTTAAAAGTAAATTATTTATAGAAATTCGATAAAATAGCAGCATTTCTTGCATAACATTCTCAATTGCTAAAAAATTCTGCTTACCGTTAGCAACATTTATAGCTAAAAAGAAAATTACATGCGAACACATTAATAGTTAACTACAAAACACGTTTAGAAATTCTTTTCAAAATAAATAAATAAATATAAAAAAAACGTTCACCAAGTAAAGAGTATTTGAATATTTTTACAAATTTTTAAAATTATTTAATATATGTCTATTTTCTTAAATGTTATTGAGATATATGATAAATATAAGTTTTTCATATTGTTTTAGTTT
>JAPDSC010113005.1:139909-163244 GCA_026290005.1 Latrodectus geometricus
TTATTGAGATATATGATAAATATAAGTTTTTCATATTGTTTTAGTTTCTAGTCTTTATTCAAATTATTTTCAATATACTTCAATATTCGTGATCAGTTTTAATTTTTCATCAACTGTTTGTATAAAAGCTGTTAAAAAATTAATATTTATGATTAATGAAAGGAATATTAAAAAAACATGGAATGAGAGTTTTTTTTAATTTTTATGTATCATATATATATTATATAAGCGCTCCTCATAATTAAATTAAATAAAATGTTAAAAATGGAAAAAACTTCAAATGCTTGTTGATGGTTTGCTTGTTTTGTATATAAGTGAATAAATTATGATTTCACAAACATTTCTTATATTACTAACTCATGAATAAAATGCGTTTGATTGTTCTTCTTTTAAGGAAACATATTCAATTTTCGTATAATAACGTGGTTGTTCGAAACATTTTACAATAATTATAGTATCCTTTGCTTTAAGCAAATATTAAAAAATTAATAAAAGACAGTACATTTTTGAAATGTTGTTTTTTGGATATTTTGAGTTTGTAACATTAATTCGAATCTATAGAATCAACTTCAGTAAGCCATTTACATGTTTGTTGCGAGGTTATTTACATGTTTTATCAACAGTTGACCGATATATAAAAGGAAGAGATCTTAACTAACAACAAACCTTTGAATTAGCCAGGAAATAGTCTAATTGAACAAAATGGGTTTCTGGTTTGGAAAATTTACGTGACCAGATGTGTATAGAATATGAATAGCAACTCATTTCAAGAGAAATCCACTGTAAAATCTACTTAAGGATGTAAGTATATGGAAATGTCTTTATATTTAAATAATTCCTTTGATGGTTCTTAATATTTTGTTAGATTCATTTGCCTTTTCTGGTCTCTTTTATTTAATTACAATACATTGATAAAAAATATCTTTTCAATATAAATTAACTTACCACCTTGTCCAAGCTCTAAAGAATATTTAAATCAATGAAGGTACATCATATCATATAATTATATGGAATTTTTAAACATAATAATCTTTCAAAGAAAGTATATGAAAAAAAGTATAGGAATTTTGATTTTTTTAATTTTGTAAGATGTTTATATGATTTGACAGTCTATTAATTAAAGATAAATTAAATAATTGTTTTAAGCGTAAATAATATTTAAATTACAAAAGATGGTAAATAATATTAACATTTCTATCACATAACTTATAAATTTATAAGCATAAATCAAACAAGAATTCTTATAAAACTCATATTATATAGAATAAAATTAAAATAAGATTTTTTTTAAAAAAATAAATATCATTGAATTATTAGAAAGTTTTAAAGATAAATGTTATAGACTTATAAGAATTTAAATGTTACGTTTGTTTTTATTTATGTTCTAGTGAATTTATATAAAGTGATACTGTGAAATATATACGATATGAAAGAAAAGTAAATATTTTGTAAAATAAATGAAATTGTACAGCTTTTAAAATTAAGTTTAATAACTTTAAAAAAATCAAAAATACAAAATAGTTGCACTTGTCGCTAATCAGAGTACTAAATTTGTATCAGTGCTAGGAATGGTTTAAGTTTATGGCATATAAAATATTTTTGATTTAAATAAAGATTTGCAAAATCACTGTATAGACTAACTCGATTTGAAAAGCAGCAATTAATTGGTTAATTTAAAAAAATATTTATTGCTTGAAAATTTATTATAATTTTTTATTAAGTTTTATAAGATTAATGAAATATCCATCTATATATGCATTCAAGAACGCATGAAACAATTTACAAGTAGTACAAAATTAATACACATTAATATTCATATACAAACACTTGTAGTTAAATTGTGTTATATCTGTAATATTAGTTTTTGTATATTCGTATTAAATATCATTATAATTTTCAAGCTATTTCCATGAAAACTATGAACAGTTTAGAAAATATGATATACAGATGTTTCTTAATGACTTACATATTGTTTCTCTGGTTAAATTAAAAAATGTTAAAATACAAGAATAGGAAAACTTTTTAATTAATCAAATATTTCCCAGACGCATTGGTTATTAATTAAAAAGAAAATAAGTGTATCTGTTTTGAATGAGTTTAACTTACAAACTTAAAACTACCATATTTTTGCATATGAACGCTTCATTCAATATGAATGATTCCATAAATTTTTTAATTTTTATAAATTTACAAAAAATATATTAATTTATATTAAAACAGAATAATATCATAGAATCATGAAAAAAGGATAAATATCTAGAACTTAGGATTAACATAGTAAATTTTTATTTATTTTCTATATTGATATTTTTAAAATTTTCGAAACTGTATATTGAGTAACGTTTAACATTATTGAAATGTGTTATTGTTCTAAAATAAATGAATAGTAAAAATTAAATTACCATTGACTTTATGAGTGGCTAAAGAAGGAATTAAAAACTTAATTTATTCAAAAGTTTAAAAACAAAATTTTCTTTATTCCAGTTCAAATAAAACGTAACCATAAACATTTTCATAATTTTTTGAAGAATAGTTTAAGTAAATAGTTGAGTTAGTTATAACACAAATTATTAACATTATTGCGAAAAATATCAAAAATGTGATCCAGACGTCATTTTTATACCAACTCCAAAATATATATTAATTTTTACATCACCTATAAAATATATATTCGTTTTTATACGGACTACAATATATATATATTCATTTTTATACCTACTACTAAATATATATTTATTTTTGTAATGTGTACAAAAGAGAAAAAATGTATACATTTGTTATAATGTGTACAAAAGAGCAATGATTTATTCACAACTTTTGTAACGCGTGAATAAAATGATTACTTGTATGTATATTGTGTAATAATTACATGAATAAAGTATACTACATCTGACACAGAAATACATATCATAGTATTTTGTCAGTTTAGTATTTATATTAAACTGATAACTGGTAGTGGCAAACATTTCTTTGAATTTAAAAGTATCAATCTTTGATTATATTATATTCTTTGATCTTTATTTAATATTTTTGCACATGTTTTTTAGATTAATCATCACAGTATGTCATTTATTTTTATTCACTGTTTTCTCAACGAATTTTACGAAGCAATCCCAATATCTTATAATTTTTTAGATCGGCTCTTTTTGATTTCTATTAAAAATGACTTTTCCTAATGTGCAAATATCATGCATACTGATATTAGAACTTTAAGAAGTGAGAATGGTATGCTAATTGCGTGCAAAATATTTTAAAATTCGGAAAAAACTTTTTAATATATGAAGTCCAAATATGGTGCATTTTTGCAAAATAAATTTAAAAAAATATATTTTGGTATACAATTTTCGCAATATAATTTTCTTCAAGTTTATTTTCACAAATAGAAATATAAACACTGCATCTTTTAAAAGAAAATATTTCACAATTCAGTGCTCATTCAAAGATGTTTTATTTATCGATAAAAGTCATCATTATTGACATATGTAAATCAACTTAAGTTTTCTTGAAATTAAGGAATTTTAAATTATTTGCAAGTATTTCATGTTAAATTATAGGTTTTTAGAATTTGTATAAGTTTATATAATCATGTCATATCTTTTGAAATATCTATAGTAAAATATTAAAGGAAGTATTAAACCCTTTAAAATATGATATTAACTTATAAAACAGTTTGGAAAAAATATAGAATCTAAGATATCAGTTTAAGTTATTACTATAATTATTATGTATAATTAATATGGAAGTAAATAAAAACTAAAATAATAAGGTGAATTAATAATTTTTACCTCCTTTTCCAAAAACTAAAATCAAAAACAAGTGATTAAATATTATTTATATACTAGATATATAATCATGTCATATATATAAGAATTATTTTAATATAATAAAGTTTATAATCATTTGGCAGTAAATTATAAGAAAAGATAATTAATTATAAAATATTTGATCTTTGTTTAGCAATAGAGCCAAACATTATGTAACATTTTAAATGCAAATACATGTTGGAGAACAAAAAATATAAGATGCTGTTTTTCATTTAAGTAAATGAAATTTTTTATCAAAAGAATGTTTTAAAATGGCAAAAATGTCTTAAATTTGAAGGATTTTTATTAAATATGATATGGAAATATCTATCACAACCAAAAAATTATTAAAAAGCTACTTAAATTTGAATACAATTGTTATGAAAGAAAATAAATTTCCAGTTTGAATTGCAATAAAATCTTAACTGTCATTTACTATATACAAAGAGGCAATGTGACAATTTTTACAAATTTTATGGCGATTTTTTAAAATAAAAGGATATTATTACCATAAAAAAGTGAAAAAAATGTTTCTAATGATTTATATAATTATAAATCTATACTAATTATAATTTACATCACATATATTTCTGACAGAATTTTGTCGTTTAAAATCCTTTATACTGTGAGTTATTGTTTCTAATGTGATACAAAATAAAAGCAAATTGTATAAATTTTATGATAAAAACATTCTATGTAATATGCAGTTTGCTGAGAATAGGATATGAAACAAAAAAACTTTGAATATATTAATTTAATTATCTGCTCAATCATTAAAATTTAATAATTAGAAGTAAAAATTAAATTTCAAGAGTATTTCATCACTAACCCAAATTGGTTTTAAATGTTAGTAAACCATAATTCAAATTTGGATATTACTATGAATTCTCATTTTAAAATCTTGATATATCTAACACTATAAAAATTTTAATTTAATATTATATTAGCATTAAGGTCAATCATTTATTTTTATTTCGTAAATTATAAAATTATCATGAGCAAATTTAAATAGTATAACATTTAATTCAAATAATTGAAATTTTCATAAGAAATCATATTATAATTTATCTGGCAGAATCATTATATTTAGCCATACAATTAAATACTCTGTTATTTGTCATAACCAAATTATATATTTATTTAATCACTTAGTCGATGAAATTCTCCAAAATTTTCACATAATTCTTAATTTTATTCAATTTTAAAGTTATTTATTCTTTTAAATTTAAATTAAAAATTAATTTTTTAATTTTATTTAGTTTAAAATTATTAAGGTACACTAAATTAGAATATAAAATACCACTTTTGCGCACAAAAATCTTATTATTTCGTCTCTATACAATTGCAAATGTTTAAATACATAAATGTAAGTGACAATTATCATTCATGAATTACCATTAATAGTTTTAATAGCATTAATTTAAAAACCATTAATAGTTTTATTTAATAGAATTACCAGAAAAATAATGAATTACCATTAATAGCATGGCCAGCTAAGAGAATATTTAAAAACAATTATTAGTTATATTGGTGTTATAAAAAATAAAGTAAAATAAAAATTTTCTAAATTATTATTAAGCAATTCTTAAAACATAATGATATTCATTATAAGTCATAGAAGATTTATAAATTTTTGTATGAAAATTAAATAATTAAAACAAAATAATTAAAATAGATTTAAACTTCAACCAATGATGTTAATCAAATTATATTCATCATAATCATGTTTTTTAATTTTGCTTTTGTGGTGTCAATAAATAAATAATATTAATTTTTAAATAAAGAAAAAAATCCATTAATGAAAACTCAAATAATATATTAGTAAATTTTAGCTAATTTTAAGTTAAAACTCTGCTCGGACTAAACATATATATATATATATATATATATATATATATATATGCATGTATGTATGTATGTATGTATTTACATAAGTATAGATAAAGTTGATTTATTTCAAAAAAAATATTATATAATTATTACATAGAATGTGTTAACCTGTTAGTTTTTTCTTAAATAATCAAATTGTTAATTTTGAAATCAGAAAATGTTTTTTTCTAATGTAATCATTTTTACAAGTTAAATTTTTTGAAATAGTTTTTTTTAAGAAAATCACAATAATTAGCGCTTTAACTCCTTTATAAATTTTTGAAAATGGTTATTAAAAAAATAATTTACCTCCATATCCAATATCTGTAAGGTTATAAGAGAAGAAAGATTACCCTTTTTTAAAAATATAACATGTTATTGCATTCAAATATATATGTGCTGTTATTCTGCTGCTTTTGAAACATTGGTACATAATATAAAACTAAGTGTGACGCAAATTAAATCAATATTTATTTAAATACATAATAAAGTTAAATAACCACATAAATGGATACTTATAATTATTAAAATCTGTTTAATATTAATATATGCACTTGTCATTTCAATAATGAATTATTTATTAAAATATCCACTTATTTATGCAAACAGTTGTATTATGTTTTCGATTACATTTTAATATTTCCTGTTCATCACAATTAGTTTTCTAAAACCCATATGAATCCATTATATAACAATTTATTAGTGAAATTTATGTGATAATTTTGATTCTCTATTCATTATTTCTATTACAACATCTTAATAGAAAAATATTTTACTTACATAAAACATGTTTAAAAAATTTTATAACTAAAGTGTGTTTTTTTAATATAATAATTATAAATATAATAATTAATTATAAATTTAAAATATTCACATGCAAAATTTTATTTTATACAAAATTATTGTACTTCTTTTTATCAAATTACTTTCAAATGTTGAAAATTATAATTAAATAGATGTAATTTATTGCAAATACAATGTAACAAAATCTTTTGCTTAAGTTGTATTTTTAATGATACTAAATATTGGACTTACCTCCTGTTAAAAATAAATACCCAACTTATTTTAAACTGAATAAAATAATGCCTGTATTTCACCAAAATTTTAAACTTTATCAAAAATTATAATCAAATTATTTGAATGTTAATTACAATAGAACCATTTTAGTTTCAAAATATGCTTTGGTTCGTCAGTTTGCTATCATCAACTATTATTTTAAAAATGGTATATTCTAAGCAAAACATAAGATAAAATTTTCCGATGTTAGATATACAAATCATCTATCAAAATTTTTCGCAAAAAAACGATCTCAAGTCATTAAAATAAATATGCAAAAATGCACGTTTAATGTTATTTTCCATGATTTTAACAAAGCATTCATGTTAAAAGAAGCGCAATAAATGTACAGCAAGAAACGGAAAGGCCAGAGCAAAATGCAATGCTATTCCAACGAGCTATAGTTCTGATGGTACCAATAGTTTATCAATATCCGTTGGAATGTTATTTTCCGTTAATATATTGAGATCATCTTGGACAAAAAACAAAATTAGAATTTTAAGTTTAGTAAAGAGGAACTTGTTGGAACCGGATTAGTCCTGGATATCTGGCAATATTACCTCATCATAAGATTTGAGTCAGGTAATTAACGCATATGTTGTATGTTCTGATCATTAAACATAATTCTGACTCTTGTTTATTCTGGAAAGAATTTTTCCGTCTGCACCGTTCATGTAGTTTACTACAGCATAAACAGCTAATTTTCGGTAGAATTTCTAGTACAATAATTTATCATTTCTTGCTAGAACAATTTTATCAAAAACAAATGGCAATAGTGATTAAAAATGATCAAAAATTCATCTTAAAATTATTAGCTACTTATCGTATTGTAACCATCTTAGACATGATTGCCCCCTTAAAACGCAATTTGTAGAGGGCTAATTAAAATGTTTGCTTCATAAATTAAATTTGTAAAAAGGAAATATATTAGTTCCTATCATACAATCCTATAGAAACACTAAAACATCAAGAAAATTTTGTGACTTATCCCTTAAGCCATGTAGTATCATATATTCGTCTCAAAATACTCTTATCCTTTCTATCTGTGTTTATACTTTGCTTGTTTTTCCCAGTATTCTGTCTTTTAAATGTTTGCGCATCTTATACTAATATCTAACACTATACCCATTCACGTGTAAATTATTTATTTACTTATATTAAAT
This sequence comes from Latrodectus geometricus, assembly GCA_026290005.1. NCBI lineage: Eukaryota > Metazoa > Arthropoda > Arachnida > Araneae > Theridiidae > Latrodectus > Latrodectus geometricus. Next base: position 147,801 of record JAPDSC010113005.1, read on the forward strand.
TAAACGATTAAGTTTCCCACTAGTTATAATCAATCTGAAATCATATTTTCCAGTAACGTATTTAGAATGTATATAAAAACATAAGATGTGTTTCTTTTAAACATCTTTCAGTATTACACTGCTCAAAACAAATTAAATAATATTGTATGTATTTTATAAAATAATAGTTTAAAAACCTTTCTTGCATAAAATAGAAGAGGGTCACGAATACATTTTTTTTTTTTCATTTCCAAATTTTACTGCGCACAAGTTTCAAATTTGATGCGGCAGCGAATGTAATATGTCCTTTAACATAATGTAAAACATAGTGAAATATATTGATTTTATTTGACATTCAGTAAACATGTTTTTTCGATGAATGAGATGCCTTAACGAAGATATTTAACCGAATTCAGAGAGTGGTGAGTATTTGATAAGTTAGAGGTGAACCAAACACAATTCGAAGCTGCAGAAACCATTGGAGCTCCAAAAATTGTATCTTCCGGAACTGTTTTTTTTTTTTTTTTTTTTTTTTTTTTTTTTTTTTTTTTTTTGAAGTCTTGAAATTCAAGCTTATGGTTTTGGAAAGATCGTAGAAGTGCAACAACATATCCGTTATTTAAGCTATTAACACGAACACATCGAAATATGAATTTCACTCTTCACTACCCTCGCTGGGATTAAGTTTCGATATATATTGTACGAATCATCTTTTACAACTTAACTTGTATCCTAGCTTATCAATTATGTCAGTTACATTAATAGCAAGACACCATCACCGTCCGTAATCTGGAGCAACTGTATGTAATTTAGAGGCGAAATAAATGGCGTAATATTATTTTCTCTTTTAGAAATTCTGTTTTTTCTTCATTCTAAAATTGACATATTTTCATCAAGAGAAATGTGACATTAGTAACAATCCTAAATTCGTGCACAACAGAATCAGATTTGGTGGTCAGAAATGGATGGCATCTCTATTGATGGACTCACCGTTTTCCAAATATTTCGAAATGAATCGCAGACCTATAACCGTTATGGATATGAGATCCTAGGACATATTGTAAACCCTTCTTCTTTTTGAGTTTGTCAGATATGTGGCACCTCTGCATTGTTGCATTTTGTACCATGCTTGTAAACCCTTACGCTGTAACAGTTAGAGATGATTTCAAACTAATGGATGAAACTTTTAAGGCACATCATGCTAATTATGTAGAATTTTATGGAGAATAAAATCATACGAATGTGATTCCTAGTGTGTTCTTCAAAAATAAACTAAATTGAGCATGTACGGGACACTCAGACAGATGAAAGTAATCATGTGAATGACAGAGTATTTTCATTGAACATGCATGTAATAGGTCTTCTTGGGACATTGTAGACACACGACTTTCTGGGTGCCTACCACCCTCACAAATTCTCTAATAACTCGAAAACTCTTCTCTGGAAGAGTGGATAGAATATCCCTGCTCCTCGTTAATAGCTTCATTGGCTCAATGAATCATATGTGTTATAACTTGTTGCTCGTTATGACAAAACCATACTCCACCCCCCAAACAAACGATTTTCTTTTAATGAAATACCCTATTTATGTATATTTCTCATCTGCGGAACTTGAAGTTTTTTTCATTTTGTACCTAAATATTCAACAAACACATTTTTTCTGCCTAACAAGACATGTTCCTATCTTATATAGCCTATTACTTTTTTAATAATACATCAATAAACTTTCAATCACCAAACAATTCCTCCGGTTCAAGATCTACCTAAAACCTCAATATCCTTTAACTGTTTTGTGCAGTGTATTTATGTTAGGTTAATATACAAGATTGATTTCTTTTTTAGGACATGTAGTAGTTCAGATTTTTTAAATAATTTTACCGTTTTAAATTTATTGCAATTGTTATAAATAATGATACATAATGAAACTTTTCGCATATGTAACTAAAATTCCAAATATAATATATAGTTTTAAAGTAATTTAAAGCATACTCAGAATTTTATATTTTAGAGACAGAATATGATATAAAATAGACTCTTTTTCAAGAAATTGGACTACCATGAAGAATGAAGTGGCTTTTTTAGTTGAAATTGAATATGTGTATAGCTCGTACACAAATAATAAATTGCCTAAAAAGTAATGTCATAATACTTTTTCATGGCCCACAATTACCCACTAAGTATTCAAATTAGTTGGTCGAATCACCTCTAGCAGCAATGAATGCTGGAATTCATTGAGGTAAGAAGGGGTAGAAATTCCGAATGTCATGCTGCGGCACATTCTGCCGGGCATATATCAGTTGTTGCTCCTGATCTGCTATATTTTATGCTACTTGAATCTGACTACCTACCATGTCCCAGAAATGCTCGATTGGTGACCTTGCTGACCAAAGATGTATATGAACATCACGGAGTCTATTCAGTGATATGCGAAATGTACATAGCCTGGCATTATTTTTTTGGGAGCTGGCTCCAGGATGACGTGCCTTGAAGGGTAATACAACTGGCCGCAATATGGTATCAACATATTGTTAATCTGTTAAAGGTATACGGATAGTGATTAAAGATGTCTTGTTGTGATAAGTATTAGCGTCCGACATCATGACACCCGGAATTATGGCTGTATGTCGCTGTAAAACAAAGGCTGATTGGGACCACTGACCCCGTCTTCTCCAGACGCGAACACGGTTGTCATCTACTTAAAGAGTAAAGCTGGATTCGTCGATGAATATATGCCTGTTTGATGGATGACATGATGATTGGCTGCGATGATATTCTAGAAGACTCCACCAATGTTGTGGGCAAAAGCAAACATCTTAAAAGCATCGGTGAGTGTAACCCCGCCTCAAATAGGCGCCGTGAGATGGTGGACGGTTCCACTAGAAGTACAGACGAGGCTGTAGTGCTTTGAATTGTTGATATTGATACCCTTGGGATGGTTCAGGCCTGGGGTACTATCAAACTATGTTTTCTCGCATTTGTGATCCTTGATCTTCTAAGCCTTTATTTCGTCGGCAATTTTCATGTAGCAATCATTGCTACCATTATCTTTGCACAGTAGTGTCTGTACGCTGCAGGTGAAACCTTGTTGCACGGTATAGCCACCAGCTCTATCCTACAATGTGACCGCGCTCGAAGTCGTTTAATTGTCTGTAAGGTCTTCGATTAACTCATAATGGTATCTTTAGTTGCTTCGTTATGGAACTACAATGGCAACAAAAAAAAAAGAAGACTTTTCTGCCACTTCTACTGGTTGCGAATTTCTCACTAGAAAAGTGCGCTATGATCACAATTCCTGTTCAGTTGCCTTGACACTTTGATATTTGAAATGTTCGATCAAGATGTTTTTGCATACTAAATATCATCAAGATTGCAAATGTCCTTCTTGGTGATCCGATTTTTAAAAAGTATGTTTTGGGCTTATACTAACTGGTAAAGTATTTATGAATTTATATTAATACTTTTAATCAAACATTTATGAAAAACTTGTACAATCTTATCATTAAATCAAAGAGATGCATTGGACTAAAAAGTATAACAAAATTTAATTTTTTGTAAAAAGAAATTAATAAGTATTTTTTACTTACCAAGTGTACCTATTATAAAAAAGAATATAAGTGTTTTTATATAAATGTAATATTTAATGGTTATCGCTAAAACTTTCATTGTTTTATGATATTACATTATTTATACCTCAAAAATAAGAAATATAATTAAGTTCTCTTAAATGTTTATATTATGCGGCGTATTCTTTCTTACATCTTTGCATAATAAAATTATCTCCGTTATATTTTAGTATCATAATTTGAAATTTAAACCAATTTTCATATTTACATCAATACACAGATATGAACATTCCTCATATGCAAAACTTCTTCCAAAAACGAGATCGAAGCCCTAACTAACCAGGCCACAGCGGGGTTGCAAAATGTTGCGTGGCAACTGTGACTCACTTTCAAAATTAAATGTCCTGCACACATACTCCAAAAAACCGAAAATATAAAATAATTGCTTGCCACTTATTCATCTAAAATACATAAGTAGCTGTTTCTTAATTAGATATTCGTCACAAGGAAGAACATAAGATTACATATGTTATATGCTAATCATTCACAACTTCAAAAAGTTACCTTTTAGCTGTTTCCTTCAATGATATAATTTTTGTCATTAAGTATATTGCGGAACCACGCCAACACCACATAATAAAGCATCCACTTCACTCTCGATTGTCGTTATTATATATATATATATATATATATATATATATATATATATATATATATAAACTACTGGCCATTAAAATTGCTACACCAGGAAGAAATGCAGATAGCAAAATGATATTTATTGGACAAATATATTATATTAGAAATAACAAGTGATTAAATTTTCAAAATTTTGGCTGGATAGATCCTGAGAAATAAGTACACAGAACAACCACCTCTGGCAGTAATAACAGAAGTTATACGCCTGGGCATTGAGTCAAACAGAGATTGGATTGCATGTACAGGCAAAGATGCCCATGCAGCTTCAACACGATGCCCCAGTTCATCAACCGTAGTGACTGGCGTTGGGTGACGAGCCAGTCGCTCGGCAATCATTGACCAGACGTTTTCTATTGGTGAAAGATCTGGAGAACGTGCTGGCCAGGGCAACAGCGGAACATGTTCCGTATCAAGGAAGGTCCATACAATACAGGCAACATGCAGTCGGGCATTATCCTGCTGAAACGTAGGGTTTCGCAGGGCTCGAATAAAGGGTAGAGCCACGAATCGTAACACACCAGAAATGTAACGTGCTCTGTTCAAAGCACCGTCAATGCGAACAAGAGGTAACCGAGACGTGTATCCAATGGCACCCCATACCATCATGCCAAGTGATGGGCCAGTATGAGGATGACGAATGCACGCTGCCAGTGTGCGTTCACCACGATGCCGCCAAACACGGATGCGACCATCATGATGCTGTACACAGAGACTGGTTCATCTGAAAAGATGACGTCTCGCCATTCATGCGCTCAGGTTCGTCGTTGTTCACACCATTGAAGGCGCTCTTGTCTATGACGCAGCGTCAAGGGAAGCCATAGCCATGGTCTCCGAGCTGAGAGTCCATACTGCTGCAAACGTCGTCGAACTGTTCGTGCAGACACTTGTTGTCTTCCAAACGACCCCGTTTCTTGACTCACGGCTCGTGACGTGATTGCACGATCCATTACGGCCATGCGGATAATACGCCGGTCTTCTCGGCTGCTAATGATAGGTGGCCGTTGAGATCCCGCGTGGCGTTCCGTATTACCGTCCTGAACCCATTGATTCCATATTCTGCTAACAGTCATTGGATCTCGACCGACGCGAGCAGTAATACTGCAATAAGATAAACTGCAATCTCGGTACGCTACAATTCGACCTTTATCAAAATCAGAAACGTGCTGGTACGCATTTCTCCTTCTTACACGAGGCATCACAACAACTTTTCACCAAGCAAGAACGTTGAAATGCAATTCGTGTATGAGGAACCGGCTTAACAATTTCCTCATTTAAACACAATGTAGGTGTTGCTACTGGTGCCTGCTTTGTCTGAATGCGCTGAAAAGCTAATCATTTGCATATCACAGCACCTTCTTTCTTTCGTATAAATTTCACGTCTGTAGCATGTCGCCTTCTTGGTGTAGCAATTTTAATGGCTAGTAGTGTATATATATATATATATATATATATATATATATATATATATATATATATATATATATATATATATATATATATATATGATTTTTATGTAAGATGTATACAAGAAATTTATACATACGCTTATCAGTGACCTCTGAAAGAAAAGAAATTTAATGTTTAGAGAGTTTTGTGATTTAAAATGTTATTTAAACCTTTTATTTAACATTTGAATTTTAAATATTCAATATTGCATGATGTACTTGTCCATTATGTATGAGTTTTTAATTTCAATTCTAATTAGTTCATAAGCAAAAATGTAATTTTATTTTTAAGAAATAAAATAGAATTAGTTGAATATTGTTAAAATTGGTTAACGATATCGGTAATTTGTTGTTTTCAGAAATAGCAGATCTTTTTTTGGATGAGCTTAACTCAGCCTTGAAAATATTCATTTAATTGCGTTAATGATTTGGTTATTCCTCCTTCTCCATTCGTTCATTTTTTAAATGTTTATTTTAATGCATTACAATTGACTTTAATAAGCAATAGTTTTTCATTTTTAGCGTTAGACGTGGCAATGAATCGAAATATTGAATTAGCTCAATATAACACTTATCCTTGTATCTCTGGATGAAAAATCTCATTCACAGAAAACAAAAATAAATAATATTAACTTCGTAATAGTTTCCAAAATAATTAACAATCTTTTAATATCATTAATTGCACTATTAATTTTTATACGAATCTTTTATCTTAATACTATGCATTTAAAATGAGTCAAATATCTCTAGAATTTAATAAAAAAATAAATATATTCTTGGTATTTTTAAATTTTAATTTTGCCTCTATTTCTTTTTTATCATGAAAAAGCTCAGTAATTAGTGATCAAACTTCATCAATCAAATATGAAATTTAAGAAAAATATGCGTGCTTTCTGAAGCAAATTTTATGCAATAACAAGTTTTTGAGTATATTTTTCACAGAAATTTGAAAAGCAAATTATCCAATAAACTATTAAAATAAGGTTCTATTGGATAACGTGGATATCCAATAGAACGCGTAGCTTTTTGTTTATCTTATAATTTGTTAAGAATCAACTGGTTAACAAATAGAAGATGTAGCTCAAATACATGATTTTACTTTTATCTTTTGCAAGTTAATATCTTTTATTGTTTAAATAAGAAATGAAAAATAAAGAAGTTACGCAAGTAAATTTTAGCATTCTAATTTGATTATCATCCTCTGTATTCACATTTCGTATACTAAATAACCAGATCTTATTGTTTATAAATATATACAAAAATATGACTTGTGTGACTAACCTTTAGAGAATTCATACCAATTACAGCCAAGAATATCAAGAAATGAGAGTTTCTTGTATGGAATTATCAAATGCTTAATAATGTTGAATAGGCAATAAAATTAATTGTTATTCAATTTTTATTCCAATTTTTTAAGTTGAGAATATTATTTTTGGTGCAAACGTAGAAACTCCAAGAACAGCGCCATCTATGTAAATGAGGTTATTCCGCTTCTTAGCACTTAGGAGAATAGAGCTTGACTGACTCTGTCAGCTTATAACTTCTGATAATAACTTACTTACTATTTGCTATTGATAGTTATTATTTTAAAATAAAAATCTACATGAGATCTGTCAGTAATTTAACTACTTATAACCCTACAAAAATTTGAATTAATGGACTAACAATTGTAACTATGTACCAACTTTTAAAAATTTAATCAAATACCAAAACCATGATGCTGTTGTTTATAAAAAGCTAACGTTAAATTATTTTATTAATTAATATAAAATTCCACATTCACAAAACATTTTTCGTTTCGCTGTTATCTTTACATTGTGATTATAGTAATATTTTAAAATTCTTATTTTATGTATTAAATAATGCTTTATGATTTAAATGAGTGTTTCTAGGTTTCGAAAATAAAATGTTTGCAACTTTTAATCAAAACACATCATATTTTATTAATTTTCACATACCTTTAATATACTATTGAAATGTTTATATTTTGTGTTTCATCTATTAATTTGATTATTATCATTAGCTATAAGTATTGGCTTTAACGTTAGGGATAAAGAGAAATTTAATAAAATTATATAAATAAAATAATGTAAATAAAGTTTATATAAATGCAATAATCACCCTGTTTTCTATCCTTATACAATTACATTTAAAACAGAAATATGACAGATATTTTCTAGTATAGCACATAGTGATTTACATATACAAAATAAAAAACGGTCCTTCAATGATAGAAAAATCTACTTACTATTTAAGACACCTGTAACTAAATAATTAAAAACATATTTAGAAACAACAATTAACATACATTGTTTATAAAATAATCATCAGTTGATAAATTATATATGTAATACTTATAAAATTACAATATAGAATACAGAAAAAAACGGAATGGTTTTTTCCCTTAAAAACAAAATAAAATATTGAATTTGTTTTTATATAAACCAAAGTTGAAACAAGATATTAAATACTAAATTACTATTAAAATCTCAATTTATCTCAATTACAATAAAAATTGTATTCTAGATTTGAATAAAAAAAACACATTTAAAAAAATCTTAATCGTATAAAATATGTTACTGAATGAATTTAAACGAATTTTTTGAATACGTTACTGGTAAAATAATAATATCTTGTGCATAATTTCATCAATCGTTAAAATGTTATGGATAGGAGGAAAAAAAAATAAAAAAAACGCCTACTTTAAAGTAAGCTGCTGCAAATAGCAAAGTTAAATCCCAATTTCCAAATACAGTTTTCAGTTGAATAAAGAGCCATATGAACAAAATTTAATTCTCTCTCTTCACAAAATACTATACACTGAAAGTTATATATATCTATGCAACGTTTTGTATATTCACAAATTATAGCAATTATATTACTATTTTTATCTTTCAAATTTTAAAAGATCATATAAAAGACATGTTGATTGATCTGATCAAATATTTTGGTAAACACAACACTTTAAATATTTTAAAAATTATTCGGTTGCAAAAATCAATTGACAGTTGTTAGTTATTTCCCTAGCAAATATTTTGAAAAGATCTTTAAAGACTTGTGGGATTTGTTGTGTAAATAACTTTTGCAACACGTACTGCTAATTCATTATATTAAAGATTAATCTTCAGAAATTATTGATTACTTGGCATAAAATTTTATTTATAAAATTATTTTATAAAATGTAGTATTCAGTTTTTAAATAATCAAATCAATTATAAATGTGTTCAGTCTGCAAGTTAAAAGCTACTAAAAGAAGCTAGTACCTATAAATTTTTAGGGAGAAACCATCATTTGTGCAATAGCATAAATGCAATGAGTGTGTATTATTCAATAGATAATTAATCATAGATTTATTAATTTTAATGAAAATGTTCGAACATTACTATAAAGTTTAATTTTTTTTTAAATTATAAAATAAAAAAAATGTGTGAAAAACTTATTTCTGAAAATATTTTGAATATAATATTATAAATTTTATCGCATAATGATGCATAAAATAAATAAGGAAAATACATCAATATAATGCTAATGGTATTCTTAAATTATATTCAATATATAGTTCTTACTTTTGCCACCAACAGCTGCAAAAATAACATTATACTTTAAAAAAATATTGAAATTAAATTAATGGATGATAAAAGTTGCTTGATAAATTTAAACATTTTTGATTAATTATTATTAATTAGATGGTTTGTAAAGTTAATATTAATTTTTAACAATCGCATTTTGAAAAAGAATATTCTTTTACTTTACATACTTAATAATGCGTACAATTGTAATTGTAAATCACTTGTTCATACAATCATGAGCTTAAATAACTGATTTTTCTGACTGAAAAATGTCTTTACTAATTACAAGTTTGTTTCTTGAAATACCCGAGCTGCTATGATTAGCAGATACAAATATTGTATAAAAATACAAATTTCAAATAGGAAGACAAAACGTTCGAAGCAAATAAATAAACCGATCATTTCTATCTTATCATAATTATATATATATATATATATATAAATATAAAGTATAATATAAATAATTATAAATATATATAAAATTATTATATTATATTGTATATGTAATATTATAATTATTAATATTATTGATAATTATTTATATTATACTTTATTTTACCATTGTTCTTTATCGGCTTATAATATATAATTATTCTATTAAATGATCTAAACTATTATGGCCAGATTTTTTATTATACACAATTTAGTTTAACAGAGAAAGATAAAGAATAGAATATTTTTTAAAAACAAACACAAAAAGTACAATATTATAAAATTTATAAGCATTTCAGATCCTCAAACTTCATTCACATATTTTCTTACTTTGTGAATGAAAAAAAAAGCATTTTTAATAAATATCACTTATTGTTTCTGATACCCTAAGACTAATGTTTTAACCCATTTCCATTGTTCATGAATATAATATTCTTAAATATTAATAATCAAGGTTTAAAAATAGAATAAAATAAATACGCACAGTATATAATATTTTTATATTACTTTTTATGGATACTGTATAACACTGTTAAACAGTATTCTGACTAAGGAATTATATACTGATTGACTAACGAATTGTAAATATTTGAATGCATATTAAAAGGATTTTGGTTGGTTCATTAAATTACTTTTCATTTTTGCTTAAAAAGTATAAAAATATGCAAAATGAATGATAATCAATAGCAATTATTCATACCTGAAACTGCTTGATTTACTTAAAAAAGAATAAAATTTTATCAATTTTCAAAAATAAATAAATTAAATAAATGATATACTTAAGAATATATAAAATAAGTAATTAAAAAATATTTTGTTCCCCTTTTTAATATGCTGAAGGCACTTTATTTAAATTCTTTTCTTTCTTTAAAATTTAAATAAATTAAAACAAATAGATATTTTTACAAGACATATATTTACTTATATACAGATCCTATATTTTTATGTAATTATATATTCAATATTTCTTATATGTATTAAATTGTTTGACTGTAGAATATGACTTTTTAAGTTCAATCAGATTTTGAAATTGTTACAAAAGAGTACGTGAATTTAAAATCCTTGCAAAAATTTATCTTATTTAGTTATTCAAGATGTTCAAATTATTGTTTCTTGACATAATTTCAAAGCTTGAAATAAACAACAATCACAAAATATTGCTGTGTAATCAAACATTTTTATGTTAATAGATTAAAAACTAAATTACTTTCTCACGAATAAATTTTAAATTCTATTAGAGTAAATTTATTAAGATATATTATTCTAATAGTAGATTTAATCTAATTATGATAAAACAATATTTTCTACTGACTTCCCCCCCCCAAAAAAAAACCTGCTTGAAAAATAAATTGTTCACAAAGCTTATCATGTACTACTTAAAATATAGAAATCGAACTCTGGATTTTCCATTTCAAAGAGATAATTTTTATTATTTGATAATAAGAATCAGAAAATATAAAAATATTTTGCAAAGGAAATAAGAAAATTGCGAAGAAAACATTTAAAATTAATGTGTAAGATAAATATTATCACAGAGTCTATGATAATAATGACAGCCATTCTGATTATCATAATTAAAATCATAGATACTATAAATATAGATACTTGGATAAATTACTCTTAATTATAATTCAAATAAAACATTTCAAAAATAATTAAAGACACAATAGTTGAATACAAATTTATTCTACAAATTCAAATTATGACTTTTAAAAATATTCAAAAATGGCAGATAATTGTTTACCTCCATTAGCAGCAGCTACAATATAAATAAATGATTTATTATAAAACATAAACTAAAATTAAAAAACAAAATTCAATTATTAAGCATTCAGTTATTTTCTGCCTTATTCAAAAATACTTTTCAGATATTTTTTATTCTAATAATATATTTATTAAATTAGGTGTAAAATTAAGTTTGTTAGATATTTAGGTTATTTTTCTAAAAAAATTAAAATATGAAATTATTAAATTAAATGTTGATTTATTTTCTATTAGGCATTTTCCAACAAAGAAAATTATTTTGTTAAACTTATTGAGATGAGAAAGCTAAATTAGTATATGGTTGTATCAACTATTGTGTTATAATTGTAATTAATATAACCATAATAATTTAGCCATTAAATAAATAATTTATTTTATTTAAAATATGATATCAAGTTCTCTCTTTCATTTCAAATTTTACATGTCACTTATAGACTTCGGACATCATTTTGTACATTTTTCAGAAATAAAACTTATCACTACCCCAAATATTTTTGAAACTTGATACAAATCTGTCTGATTTTAAAATCAAGATGCTTCTTTCTCATAAAACTTTACATATGAATAAGCAGTTTTTATAAAACTGAATAAAAGGATCAATTTTAATTCTTATTTATAAAATTTTTCGATAGTTTAAATACTTTTGTATTCAAAATAAAAAGACTTTCTAAGAGAGATTTGTTGAGAGAGAGAATTGCTTCTGAAAGCAATTTTTTGGTAAAAAATGTATCACCTGTTGAATGAATAAAGTTCGAATCCATTGATTTTGCTCTTCTTGTGTAAAGATATTCAGAATGTTAAAATTTTAAGACTTAAAATGATACCCTTATCTGATTTTGGTCTAAATAAATCATTTTGCATGAAACACTAACCATTAAAAATAGACGGATTTCGATTAAGAGATTTGGTTCTTGTGTTTAAAAGATAGTTAAAGGAAACCATTTCTTAAACCAATTATAAAATATTGGTTTAAGAAATGGACAATGGATGTTAGATAAAATGATGTTATTAATAACTTTTTACTTGGACGCCAGTAAACCAATATTTTTCTGTTTCATGTCAATCTCAAATTTATAAAGAATTTGAAAAAGATAGTGACACCACGTATTGCATAACTTAAATTTTTAAGACTGTTATAAGACATTTTAATAGCCACTTTGTTATTATCATTCTAGCAGTATTTTAAGCAATTAATGTTTAATTATTTACAAGAAAAGATATCCGGAAAAATCTCTGATAACTACCCAATCATACGTGCATTCGTCAAACAGAAGACAACAGTTTTAATGCTCAATAATAGGTGGAATCAAACCTGGAACTATTCGCACTCAAGATCTCTATACTATCATTTGGCCACAACCTTCAAAAGACTTTAGAGAAGAACAAATAAAACACTTGTATAGAAAATTGATTCATTTGAGTGAACCTCTTGACAACTAGATTGCCAGGCACTAAGCATAATGTTGCATGGGAGCATAAGTGGCCTTCTGTTTTGATGGACAGTATCCTGCGGTGACAACCAATGTTTGGAAGAGCTATACTGATCCCACTTTTCATCCCTGGTCAGCAGTTGGATATGGATGCACTGCGGTGGTGAGAAATCACCTGTAAACTTGCTGTCACTGGTTTAATGGAATCGAACATTATGTCTTGTTCATCCTATATGCTACTGGTGGCCAAGACGTCGACCGCGGTCGACTGGTAGACCGCGAAGGCATTTTAGGTAGTCCACCCGACTGTCCCGATAATGACCTCGGATATTAACAATTTAATTTACGACTTTTGACATAGAATCAATGAATTATTTAAAATAAAAATTTACTACAATCTACGCTTTAAAACCCAAAACAAACTGTCAAAGATTTACGATTTAATGATTTATGATTAAAGGTTTACGATTTAAAATCTAAAACGGACATGATGAGTGCGATTAAAACATTAAAAAAAAACTATTGAAAGGTATGGATCTTAATTAAGAAAACGTGAATTGAGAAACTTAAAAAACATGACGGAAGAATGCATCCATAATCCAAACCGAGACGTCGAAGATTTCGCTTAATACTTGTTTTGTTTGAAGAATTCGAAAGATTCGGTGATTTAATTAGGTTGAAAGAAATAGTCAATTTTATGATATTTCCATTTAATGAAATGTCAACATTGACGGAGTATCTGAAAAAATAGGACATTTAATAAATATCAGTCAGTCATGGTCCAGGAAGAAATTATTAAATTAAGATGCGATATATTTCTTACATCCAGAGCATATTTAGCGGTACTGATTTTTGGAAATTAATTTCTGAGGAAACGTTTCCAAATATTTACAAATTGATTTTGTATTTGAAATCATACTTTAGATCGAGGTATCTTTGCGAATCTGCTTCTTTAACCATGAACAAAAAACAAACATTGGTTCCATTTAACAGATGAACTTTTAATTTCTTTTTTATGCGTTGGAATAAACTCAAACAAGCCACAATATAATTAACTTGTCGTAGATATACACAGTGCCAAATTTCAACAAAACGAAGTGAAAAGGATCGCCAGTTTTTGATATATGAATATTTTGATTATTTTCGTCACTAATTTTTTATTTTGTAAATATTAATATTAAGTTTTTTTTCTAGAAAAATTACATAATTTACCATTTTTTCTTGTTACCGAAAATATATATGTACGTTAATTTAGCTCTGCCATTGGTAGACCGCCTTCGATTTTTTAAATGTGGAGTAGTAGACACCGGATCCCAAAAATTTGGCCACCCCTGCTATATACCTTACCTGGGAGGAACAATTGATGTCTAACCGTTTCCTCTGAAACTTTAAATTATCTGGCAAGTTCACCAAGCGTTCAACTACTCTTTCTCTTCAACGGTGTCCATCAGGGCTTTGTAATCCAAAATCTGTGGTCGTCCACTGCAAGCTTCATCACAAAGAGACTAATCCCCCTATCTAAATTTATTAACCTTGAGCATACGATAGTATCCTTGAGTGATTGTGCTTTGGTTTCATTCACCGCTCTATTTTCAAACACTTGACATATTCGGCGACTTGATGCAGCAGCTGATAACCCCATAATTTCATGTCTTAAAGCAAATAACACAGAACGGGCTCCTTCTATGCGTCCATTTCTCTTCGCTACTGTAAGAGTTACGATTGATGAATGTGCGAGTGGTCCAACTTTTATAATGACTGATATACAAATTGTTGACTGACCGTTGTCTCGCCATACACTAATTTGCGCACTTATTATTTCTTCGTTCAACGTCAACGTGACATCGGCGAGAATTTTATTATTTATCTAGTATTTTATTTACATCAAAATTATTCATAACACTTCAACTTGAAAAAGGTTAATGATAAAACTAGGAAAAAATCATTATTCATTTTATTACTCTTTATTTTAAGCTCATCATATTTCGATTCAGAAAAACGAATGGATCATTTTTTATTCATATTTTTAAATTTAGTTTTCTTTCCATTATACAATTTCAAGTTTTCAAATAGTTATATATCATAATTTTATTAAGTATTATTAATTTTATTAGTTGAAAACTAGCGAATACTTAAATCTTAGTTTTCTGTAATCCTTTTAGATTCTAAGCAAAACTCATAAGCATTTCTTCTTAAGAAAGTATATTATACTTCACCGTATACTTGTTTAAGAAGAAAGTAAATGTTATAAAAGTTATAAAAACATTAAAAAATTTAAATATGGATAAACAATTTTTTTATCTTCAATATGGATAAACAATTTTTTTATCATCATTGTTCTGTTGCATAATTAATGAAATCATTCATTAATTTACTTAAATTTTATGATTTACAAAGAAAAGTAAAAGAAATGAAACAACTTACTTCCCAAAGTGCCTGTTACTGAATTAAAAAAATAAATAAGAAAATCAGTAAGTAAATTGAAAAAAATTAAAAATATTTAATTTTTTTAACATGCCTATATATATATATATATATATATATATATATATATATATATATATAT
>JAPDSC010113005.1:170341-193969 GCA_026290005.1 Latrodectus geometricus
TATATATATATATATATATATATATATATATATATAATATATGCAATAAGATTTTTTTGATATTTAAAATGAAAACAAAATCAAAATTATATAAATCTCAATTTCCCAGTTTCTTGAAGCAGGCCAGAAATCTATACTCTCTGTGACAGCGATTTTGCATTAAATTAATGTAGATTTCTTCTAAAATGTAAAAAATATTTTAAACATTGCATTACATTTTCAAGTTATATTATTTAGCAATATAAAATCATAATTACTGATTTAAGAAAAACAAATCGTTTTTAATATAACCTAAAATATTTTAAACCGTGAATATATTTAATTTTATAACCCTAGTTTGCTTTAAGATTTAAGACACAATTTAAGATTAAGATGTATTTAAATTTCTAACATGAGAATTTTTTTTGAACGATCCTAAATTACAAACCATATTGTATTTTTAATTCTTATTAAATTTGTGATATCCTATTAAGTCAATGTAGGGCTAAAAATACTTAAAATATGAAATTAAAAAAAATTGTTACCTCCTTTTCCTAGAGCTGAAAGCAAAAATACATTTTTGTGCATTAATATTAGATGTCATACGCATGTAAAAATTCTTAAATGTAAGAGTTTATGAATATTTAGTATTTAAAGAAAGATTCTGAAAGTTTGTTACTTCAATTGAAAAGAAGAGCTTAAAATAAGTGCTACTTTTCTAATTATATATTAGAGAAATGAAACATAATGTGTGAAATGTCTCTTTTATCTACTAAATAAATGAAATTTTAGCCTACTAATTTAGATTAAGAAAAATAGACGAAAATGCAATTCATATTTTACAAAAAATATATGTATATTTTACATTGAAGTTAGTATTAAGAAAACAAATAATACAAAATGTTTTCTATTAAATAAATTAATCTATTAGAAAGTAAAAATTCTTTAAAAATATGAAAATATCTAAAATTAAAAAATATTAGTAAAAGCATTGAAAAAAACATCCATATAACTCAAAAATATATGAAAGAGTTAAAAAAAATTTAAGTTTTAACTCCAATAAAATGTAAATATATAAAACAATAACTAGCAATAAATATATTTTTCTTTTAGTACACTTTTAAATCCTCTTTGTGAAATTACATAAAATATATTATAACAAATATGGAAATTGTTTAACAACAGAGAAATGATATTATATGATCTCAAAATTATTTTAAATAATTGAAATTTTAAATATAATAACAATAATTTCAAACTACGAATGTTTTTAAGTGTGTGAATACTGTGCTATTTTAAGACCTTTTTACGATATCTTTAATGTTATCGTACCTAATGTACTGTTAAAAAAAAATATCATAGATCTTATAATATTAAATGGAAAATGCTATACAACGTTAACATAAATAAAAGTATTAAATTTAAATGGAAAATATTCGACACAGTATCAAATTATGTATAATATTGGAAATAAAAACTCATTTTTAAACTATTACTATTAATTTATAATGGTTTTTAAATTTCCATAACAAAAGAGTTCAATCTTGATTTATAGTAACACAATAGCCAATAAAAAAATCATAAAGTCTCTTAATGAATGTAATTCCACTTTTGAAAAAATATTTGTGTTTTAGTTGATTAATCCCTGTCCCATGTGTTAGAAATTTTCATATTTATGACTCAATAATAATAAATTTTAGAAGAGTTTTAATATTTTATATTTCGAATAAAAAAATCTATTTAAATTCCCAGTTAAAAACTCAAAAAAGTGTGATATTTAAAGTGAACTCATAAAATTTATTAGTTCCTCTGTTAGCTAGATTTTTTTAACTTGCAGTAGTTTTTTTAGCAATTAAATACTTTTAAAATTTCAGATCTTAAGGATGTGTAATAATTAATTTGTGTCACAAAAAGTAAATATTGTGTATAACAGTTATAAATAGTTAAATATTTAAAGATAAATTATGGTATGAATATAATTTACATTACCATTGATAGCATGACCGGCTGAAAGAATATTAATTGAACTATTTGTTATATTGGTATTCAGAAACATAATATTTTAAGGCAATTAAATAAAATTTTTAATTTATTAAGTTAAGTTTCAATTTTATTAACTTTATTTACGAATTTTCCTCCTGATGATAATTATAAGTTATCGAGAAGTTTTAAACATTTGTATAAAAATTTAATGCTTTAAACTAAATCTCGAAAAATTAATTCCAATTTAAACACCATAGATATTAATCAAATGACATTTGTGATAATCTTGAATTTCTTGATATTGCTTTTTGAAGCACTAGTAATAAAAATTCTTAAATTCCAAAAAAATATCAAACTCATTGTTAAATAAAGGATTATATTTGTTACATGATTTTTGGAATTTGAGAGGAGACATATCAGAATACTGCGTTGTGAGATGTATAAAACATATCATTATCATTAAGTACAAGGCGTATGAAATGGAATCATCACGCTCCCAGATTAGAATCATCATTTATTTTTAGTTTTCTGTTGTAAGAAGTCAGCTACTGAATATCACCAAATCATACATGTATAGGTACAAATGTTGTATCATATGACACTGTGAAGATTTGGTACCGAATGTTTGAAAACATGGACTATGACATTCGGGAAGCAGGTGTATCTTGTTGGTCTACAGATGTTCCTGAAGCCCGTCTGCAATAGCTTGGAAGGAAATCAGTATTCAGACACTGTCAAAAGAATCAGACGTTATGTCCATTAGTCGCACTATGGATGGCATAAACAAGTTCTATCTCTGGGTGCTACATAAGCTGACTCAAGAAGATAAGAACAGACGAGTTCAGTTATGCAATATCTGCTGGAATATCAATGCAAAAACAAAATTCTGACCCAGATCGTCTTCTGATGAAAAGTTAATTTGCTACAACAGCACCAGCCAAAAAAGGGAGTGGTCTGTGCCATGTGAGGCCATAGGAGTTGCATAGCACGATTTGACAAATATAAGAATCATTTTTTTAACTTGTGGTACTGCCGTAGTATTGTTCTCACTGACTGTCTGAAAAAATTTTAAAAATCCATCTACAGTAAGGGATACAGTTAGATGCCAGTCCACGTTGGTGGTAAAATCAAATCCAGAAGTCCGATTGAGTTTCGACAAAATGCATGCTCATGTGTGCAGGTATTCACTGGCTGGGGATTCAAATGGTGTCTTTTGACACCCACAGCTCCAACAACGCTTCTTTGGAAATTTTTCACCTGAAGTTACATCTTACTGGCGCTTCGATTTTGCACAGGACGTCTTCAGGATATTGATCTGTTTCTTGTATTCACGACCACCAAATGTTTGGTCAGAAGGCCTTAAAAACTACCAATATGTTGGTAGAAAGTTTAAGACTGGGTTGGCGATTGTTACCTGCACTTAAACTACTGCTTTACCGCATGTTTCATCACCTCATATTTTGAAAATATTATTAAAATTTAGGACCTGGTATCTAGAGATCTTCGGGGTTACAGAAAAGAGCCCAAAAATTTTGATATTAAGCCGCAAAATTTGGCTACATATATTTTTTCACGGAAATAATAGTCAAGCTAATACATAAGTAGAGTTACGTCATATTTTCTTAAAGTCTTTAAATGGTTATTTAAAATATTTACCACCATAGCCAACATCTGTAAAATAATGCAAAATTAATGCATTTTTAAGAATAATAAACACATAAAATTTTGACATTAAAATATAAATTTTAATATTTTAATAAAAATCTATAATTGTATTGTTTAAACTAAACATATGTTTATGCTTTTGTAGATATTTAGTTTGTGTAATTTAAGTGCCTTAAAATATAATGCGTAACAAGTTCTTTTCTTTTTTTTATTAATAATTTTAATTTACAAAATGTTATTTTCATTACATTCTCTTATCAGTATATTCCATTTAAATAAAACACGCGTGAAGATCCATGAAATAATATAAGCAATCTGATTAAATTTTACATAAATTTAAACATCTTCTATATTATCTTATTTTAAAAATTTAGATAATTAATTATATAAAAAAATTATACATTGTTTTCTTCACTTAAGAAATTTAATTTTATAAAATATCATTAAGTTTGCACTTACCACCTGTTAAAAATAAATCCATTAATTATTTAATTTTAGATAATGGCTGAAAGTAAATCTTGAAAAAAGATTAAATCAACGCGGGAATTGTAATTGTTTTATAATTATGTTAGTTTCTTTTTAATTATTATAGATTTAAGTTAGCATATAAACATTTAAGATTTGTGAATTCCAACAGTATTTCAAAAAATCAGAAAATCTAAAACGAATCCCTAAATAAAAATAAATTTAGATTTGCAAATGATTTGAATATTTGGCATTATGTCTCAAACTAATACTTTTTCATGAAATAGTGTTGAAGTTTTGAAATATTTTCTTAAAGTATTTGCTATTAAAGGATTCTCGTTAAAAATATTTTTGTAAATAACATTTTTTTCTTGTCTTATTTTCTTATATTTTTAATATTCCTCTTCAAGTTTTATATTAATTCCAATCGTTTATCCTTATGCTGTCATCCCAAAATGAAACCGAACTGTCGTGTATTAGGCACTGCTTGACCTAATACAAGGCTTTATAATGCCCCACTATTGTAAATATTTCACTCACATTAACAAGATGGGGTGGTGGCACAGGGAACAACCTTCTGCCCTTTTGGACGTTTCCTCTTTTCCTCGATTGTGACGAGTGATCTAAAGCCGATAACTGAATAGACAGTACAGGGTCCTTTCTTTTCTTTTATGTATGTTAAAAATATTTGTGAAATTGTGCTGAAATGAGTGGATCATACTTTCGTTTCTGCAAATGTAGGATTGGAAATATTTAATCTTTTAAAACGCAACAAATTCGTAATACTTATTGAGGTCTTAGGATTAGTCACATTATAGATCTCAAAGAACGGAAATTTGCTCTTACTCTGATCCTATCTAAGAAAGTAAACCAAAAAAAAAAAATATGTGAACATAAAAGAAAAGAGAGGAAGAAATGTAAAATAAATTGGAAACAGAAAGAAATAGAAGTGTATCAAAAATTCGCTTGTTCAGAGCAGTTCGGTCATACTGATGATGTTGCATTGAGTTTATTATGAAATACAACTATCACCGTTGCGTAAATATTACAAAGAAACGCGATCGGGGCTTATGTAGAGGGCTCAGACCGTTAACTACATTAAAGTCTCCCACCGGAGCACTAAGTGCAACACCGAAGTAGCCAGTCCTGAACATTTATTGAAATGTATTGGCTTTTCGCGGAGTGACCTTCTGCGCAACCCTGGTGCGGTCCTTGAGGGGTTGAGGGCGGAGGCAGCCATGATCTTGATCTGATACAGAGATCAGGCGATTAGAAAGAAGAAGGCAATTATAATATGATTTTGATATTTTTTTAACATAAGCTCAGGGCTCTGCAGCATAATTCCAGCAGTTAGTATGTCCCCTGTTAACAGGTGTTTTCTACCTACACCCTAACTATTGTCTAGAATTCCGTTTAGTAGAGTTATTTGGATATTGAGCATTGAATCCTACTGTAAAAAGGTCATTAAAACAATGATGCTATATTCTTATTCAAATAATCATCGTTTCATTGTAATATCCTAAACATGATATATATATATATATATATATATATATATATATATATATCATTTATTGGCACATACTTCTGTCAGAACTGACATGATTGGGATGTTTCTGTCAGAAATTGCATCTGGGAACACAAACGCAGCGTCTTAACTTTGTTTAAGTCCATTGTTTCCAATCCAATCTGAGATAGCAGAACAATACCAGATCCATGAGTCCATGAATCCTCAAAAAAATAGAGGAAAAGGACAGGTCTCTCAAGAAACTTTTCCGTGGTGAAATTCAGGCAATCTACTAGATGTTGAGAACTACTTCGCTGAAGTTGCACTTCTTACAAGTTGGAAAAAGTTTAATTTGTCCACTATTTGTGAGACTCTTAGTTACGAATCTACAGGTAGCGGCCCGATTAGCTCGTGAACAATAAAAGTCAAGGGCTCCACTGGCATGCTTATGGGCATACTAATGATGTTCCAGAGGGACAAGACAAGCTTTAACATTAGTTTTGCAGATAGAAAATAGTTTAGAATAAGTTCAGAATAAAATTAAGAATAGTTCAGAAGAAAATAAGTGAAGTTCTCGGAAGAATTTATCCCCCTCGAGTCCTGCAGGCGACATCATTGGGCGAGGGGATGTTCCTGGGGGAAACGTGTAATTCGGGAAAATTTTCTTTTGGTAGAGGTTTCTAGACGTGAAGGCCTTTCCATCATTGCCCAGATAACTTCTGCAGGTAGACCTGGAGCTAAGTCAGTTTTCAACCACGGGTGCTCCTGACCTTTATATCAGCCTAAGCTGTCCCCTTCCCCTGTACCATAATTTATTGTAAGTCAAGTCCCTAACAACAACAAAGGAATTGCTGTGTCAGATGCCTTTTCATTCTAGTAAAACAAATTAACAGCTTCATTTTAATTAAATAAAATGAGTGTTTACGAAATTTTTAATTTGCTTAGTATATAATGGTTTAAGAAGCATAACTTTTAATGGTTTAAATTCACTTTTAATGTCTAATATTATTATTAATAATAGAGTTCAAATGTTTGTGATTTGATTAAATTGATATTTCCTCTCAATGGCCCTCGAATACTGAACACAATAATTAAATTTTTCTATTAAAGTTATAACCCATCTAGAAATGTGTTTATTATATAAATACTAATGTTATTATATTCTATAATTTTAATACTTATTTCAATCAAAAAACGTCATATACATGACATCTCTATTTTGGATAATTAATTGTATCTCCTGAAATTGTTTCAGTAGTTAAAAATAATTTACTGAATCTAATATATAGACAATTAATAATTAAAAATCAAAAATAAATGTCTTTTGGACTGCAGAGACATAATGTCTCTGAATATATTAGTATTACATTAAATAAGAAAATATAAAAATTTTAACAAAAATCAATTTCAGAATTTTATATAAATCAAAATATACTCAATGCCCTATTACATAAGTCTCACACTTTAAATGAGCAGTGATATTTTTGAAATCATTTTATATTATTTAAAATTAATGGAAAATACCATAATTTTTAAATAATAGTACAATATATTGTTATTAAATTAAATACTTAAATTTAATCATAAAAATATCAATAACAGAAATCATTTCGGAAAAAAAAATTAGCAAAATATTATTTCTTACCAAGAGTACCTATAATAAAAAGATAATAATTGGAATCATCATTTACCATCATAAAAATAATCAGCACTTGACGATATTAAATAGCAGTTGCTTTGTTATTTGTTAAAAAATACTAAGTCAGTGATATTTTTTTAACAAATAAAGAAACTTTCGTTTTATATATGCTACTTCTGTATTTTATCTTTGTAAAAGAGCTCATATTAATTCAACTTTCAATATTATAAATTTAAAATTATGTTTTACTAGTTTCCTTGAATTATTAAAAACTTAAAAATAAAGACGTATGCTTGCTTTTTTTCAAGAAATTCAAATGAATTTTCATGTAATTGTGCTATGCGCGAGTTAATGTTAATTTTTTTAAAAGATATTTAAAGTTTGGGTCATTTATTTATTTAAATTAAATATATTTAATTATTTTAAATACATAAATTATCTATTAATTCACTTTTAATTCTGTACTAAAATAAATCTATACGTTCATTTTGAAAAAAAGTGCATGTCTATAATTATAATTATTTAAAGAAATATGATATTTAGATGGGACTAGGGTATTTTAATTATATACACATAATTATTTTAGTAAAATAAACACCAATTAAATATCTTATTATTTTCAAAATTATGCACATTTCTATAATAATGTACCATTTAAGTGGACATGATAAAGTATCTGAAACTACTTATAAAAATTTTGAGATTCGGGCGACTTCAAATGATTGAGCAAAATTTAACTTGAAGCGAATGCATACGAAAAAATTAACTAATAAGCCTTGTACTTAAACCTTTTTTCAAAATTTAATTTATTTGCTTCATATGATAAGCTGTACCAAAATTTAATTATCTAGAGAAAAATATTTCATCAGAGTTACATAATGATATAATTAAATGAGGTATAAATTATAAATATTCAAGAACAAATAAAACCAACAGATAATTATAAAACACGCATCTCAGTTCTTATTGGCACATGAATTTATCAATAATTTAACAAAACTACTAAAATTGATATGCGGATTTTAAAAAAAAAATATGTTTGTCACAACAGTCATATTTCGCTCCTTTTAATTTACATTTAAGGTCGTAATAACACATCAATAACACAAAAATATTAATCAAGCAAATATCACAAGAGCTTTTTGGAGAAATATGTTGGTTTTGTGGCCCATGGTAGCCTAGTTAGTTAAGGCCTCAGTCTCGATATCTCAAGGTTGTGGGTTTGATTCCCTGCTGACTATAGACCATTGTGTTCACTAATGACGACTGGGGCACATAAAATATGTCGTGGTCACAATGTTCCCATTCCAAATTATACCTCTGGGGATGATAGGAGCGAGGCTTGGGGTCTTTTCTTGTTTTCTTTCTCTAAATTGGAAGACTCAGATGGTTCCGCCATCTCTAAGCTAAAATCGTACTTCCACCCTCGAAGGGGGGTGCTCCGTTCAAAAACGGAAGATACTCTTTCCGACTTCATTTGTCCAGTCTGAGACGGGTGGGTTTGACTCCGCCAAGTATCATAAATAACAACAACAACTACAAATGTAGTTAGTTTGGGAACTTTAATAGTAGGGAATTAAATAAGGCAATTAATTCAAGAATTTCTTGATTGTCCCAGATTTGAATCAATTTAAAACTGTAAAATTAATTGTAAAAGTGGACTTAAACTGTAAAATAGGAATCAACTAGCTCGCAATAATCTATTTCAAGTCATATTAAAGTTGGTAGGCATCTATGCCTAGGAAAAATATGTGATGAAATTTCATCTAAGTTAAATACATCATCGCATGTCGACTTTGATAATGAATGATGCTTTAAATTTCATCACAACACGAAAGTTGTGCTTTCAGAGGTTTTTAACATTAAGAATACGGCTGACCCATCGAAATGTAGCTACAGTACTTTTGCTGATGTTGCCATCTATAAAGGTTATCATAAATTAAAGAAAAAGCACAAAAATGACGTTAACGTAAAAGGTTATACTTGTAATTTAATGAAATTATACACGTTATACAACTTATTGAAAGGTACACAATAGCATAAAAAGACATCACCTGACAATTATGGTGTTATAAATATTAGAATATGTATACAATGAACAAGTGGGAGGTGCAAGTTTGGTATTGGAAAAGTACCTGCAATGATGCTCTCAATAATGGGATCTATTAATTGTGAAAGAAATGTGAGTCGTTGCTCTTCCAAAAGAATTTGAAATCGTGTTTAGGGTTCTAGCAAGGGAATTGAGAGCAGCTACATGTCATCCTGAAATATCATAAATATACTCGATTGGGTTAAGGTCCGGCTATCGAGCTGTCCACAGCATGCGCTCAACAATTTCCTGCTCAAGATATGCGCCTTGTGCAATCTCGCCACATATGTCAGCCCTATATGGTCCCGCATTATCATCCTGTAGCATGAAAGCATCACCAATTGCTCCGGCATAAGGGTGCACATAAGCATTCAGGATTTCATATTCATTATTGTGAGTATTAATATTTCCACGGGAAAATACACAGAGGCTTGTTCGCCCACCCAAAGCGATACGACTCAAAACACAGATACTGCTTGATCCGTATGCATCTCTTTCACAGATGTTTGATGGATGAAAATGAGTTCCACGTTCTCCCAAAATAGAAATGAGAAAACTATCGCTTTCGAGAACTTCTAAAACTGGACTCATCCGTGAAAATAACAGCCCCCCATAAATAACGAGTCCAGTGGATATGTTGACGTGCCCATGACAAATGTTCTCGCGTAACTGTTGTTTGAAATGTGCCGGTAACCCACCATGACTGGTCTCCTCGCATAAAGAATACGTTCGACGTACGGTTAATTTTTGGATACCAACTTTTCCGGAGCTTGCCCCCAAGGGGTATTTGAGATCAGCTGGAGCTACTTCTTTGTGCGTATTAAATATAAATCATTGGCCCTCGTAGTAGTTTGTGGCTTTCCTTGGCTAAGCCTCCTGGATGCCGAATCTATGGATAGAAATTGTTACCAAAGTCTATGAATATCAGTTGGACTCACTTTCGGTCATTTAACCATTTCTATTTCACTTCGTCCTGCCTCTAGTCTCCCAATAGCTCACCATTGAAATTGTTTGGTCAAATGATACTTGGAAGTCATTGTTGTGATTTCGCTGTACCATATTTCAAATCTCAAACACTCAGTGACAATTGCCACCTTGATGTGGCAATGAATATATACATTCATTTTTATTCTCTACGCAAATATTAAGTTGGGGAAAAGTTATGTATTATTTTTTCGGTAGACAACTGTAGTGAGTGCCATCTCGTGAGGTATCTATCAAACAATTTCAAATTTATGCTCATTGGAAAGGTGACATTTGACACTAAAATATTCTCTTGCGGTTTTTCGTTTGATTAATTCAGTTATGAGTACAAGGTCTTAAAAATAGAAGACAAACAGAAAATTCGATACATTTCAGTTTTTCTTTTATAATGGCGAAAATGCTAACCAGGTGGCTAAAATTGTGAAAGGTGTTTATCGTCCTATATATGACTGTAACAACCAGTTACGCACAATTTTGGTTTCTTCGATTCCGTTTGAGTATTTGTATGCTAAAGATGCACCTCGCATGGATACAACATCGTCGAGAGTGTGTATAAAATATCAAAAATTATCAAACTTGACAGCATGTCACCAGTCGTAGCTTCAGACAAGACCTAAAAATCTACATGAAAACTGTTTTAAACCTTTTTACAAAGCGAATCTGAAAGAAGTTACAAAAAGTTCACGTAAAAATAATGGATTTCTTTTTCCCCAACCTAATAACATATTCCGAAAGCAGTGCTACTATTCTGCATAATATCATATTTTTCAGCTCCTTTTACTTACAAACACATTCAAATTTCATTGAGAGGGGCTCGTTTTTTCAATAGTTGTCGCTATTTTTGTGATTTTTCCTTAATTTTTAGTTATCAGTGAATTTATTTGAACGTAGGAGTGCTTCGTTACCATACTCTTAGACAAAGCCTTCTTTATTTAAAACATTAGGATAATCAATCTATAATTAGAATCACTAAAAATTAATGCTGCAGAAACAATCACTATCATTTTACGAGAACATCACATAAATTTATGGTATGCAGTTTCCATGAATTCGCACCACGTAACTGTGCAGCTACTTTGGCTGTTTCCGGTTTTGCGTTCTGTCTCTATTCCATAATTGAGCCCTGGAGGAAATAGCTTATCAACGTGTTAGTTAGTGACTGTCTGTTTTTTATATTGCACATATTTTCTTTGATACAAAAAAACTAGTCATCTATTCAGGCAGCAAAATCTACAGATCTCTCTCCAATTTAAAACATCTATCAAAGATATGAATAGTTATATTATTCCACATTCAGTCAGTAAGATTGTTAAAGTTTTGATTCAATATTCAGGTGTAAAAGCTGTTACACTTCTACTAGAAGTGATTTTCTGGGTACACATTTCTCAGAATCCTCGATTACGTCTCTCTCTCTCATTTATATATATATATATATATATATATATATATATATATATATATATATATATTTGTATCTACAAAAATTGAAACAAAGACAAAGTACTTTATAAAATAAAAAATATTTAAACCACTTTATTTAATATAAAACAAATTTTATCTTTGACCTCTGAAAGGAAATAAAATTAATGTTTGGAATTTTTATAAGCAAAAGTGTTATTTAAATATTAATTATTTTGTAATGTATGACATTATTCACCGTTACTCTTATCAGCACCAGAAATTAAACTTAATTCTTTCTCAGAAAAATGTGATATAATTTTATTTTAAGAATTAAGCTGAAATTAATTATTCATCGTTAAAAATAGGCAATGATCGTTAATTTGTAGAGATAGTAGAAAACTTAAGCAGAAGAGTTGTTTAAAAAACTCTGTTTTTATAAAATTACTCATTTAATCTTTCATGATTTCATTAAGAATAAAAGTTATAAAATATAGAAACGTGATACATGACACTTTCTATATTTTAATAGTTACTCTCATTTTTTTTAATGGAAATACATGGTTTGGCTGATAAGAAATATCAATTTTTTAAAAATGATTCTTACTTTTTGGTTGCCAATATCAAATTCATTAAAATCCTTAAGAGTAATTTTGACATAAAAGTTCATGCAAAGAATTATAATTCTTAATCTTAAGAACTTAAAATAAGTTGAAGATCTGTTGAACAAAAATAAAATTAAATTAACTAAAATAAAATTTAAAAATAATTTTTTAATTTTTACTTTTCCTAGTTCCATAAGTCATGAAAAGAAACCTGTATTTAAAAAATTAAACAATACCAAAGTTATGATGTAATGCTTTGCATAGTGTAGATATTAAAATATAAATAATAGCCAATTACACATTCAAAGTGTTTTCCGTTTCTCTATTATTTATTCTAGATGATTAAATTTTGTTCTAACATTCTCATTTTGAGCATCAAATGATAATTCAGCATTTTCACTAGAATTCCTAGATTTTTAATATCAAATGGCTGCAGGTCACAGATTGTTCGTATATTATATAAATGTTTTCTATTTTTATCAATCCGTTAGCTAATTTTATCCTTTCTAATTTTATCGATCCGTTAATACCGCTAGCATTTGTTGTATATTTTGATCTTAAAAATTACGAAATTCATAATTAGAAACTTATCAAATTATCTAAATGAAAAAATAATATTTCCTAACATTGTATTCTTTAATCTAAAGCAGGCAAAGGAGATATGTATTCCATAATAAGAAATTGTAACAGAAATTAAGAAAATGAAAACACATAATGGTATTAAATAGAAAAAATGTCTACTTACTGTCTAAAACTCCCGTAACTAAAGAAATAAAAATATTTGAAATCAGCAATTTTATAAATTGTTTATAAATTAATTTAATATCCATCGATTAATAAATTCCTTATTAGAGTTATTAAATTACAATATGAAATACATCACAATATATGACATACCATTGAATTTATTAAAACTCACATTACTGTAAATCTATTACTTTAAATCATTACCCTTTTAATGAAAAACTGAATGTAAGAAAATCAAAAGAAATGCATTTAAAAACTTAATTCTTAATTCCCAACCAAAATTAGCATCAGAATTTCCAATTTAGTTTCCACCAATGGAATATTGAATATACAAATTTAATTAATTTTATAGCTAAGCTATAAATTTGTAAATTCTCAAATAGAAATATTTTTTTTGTATTTTTAAAATTTGGACAATCATGTGAAACAATATTACTGGATCTGTTTATACATATTTGGCACTTCAAATCTTTAAGAAGACTTGAACAATATTCGATGGCAAAAGTTTGAAAATTGTAAGTTGTGTCACTTGTAAATGTTTGCAGATTATGAAAAATACATGAACATAGTTAAAATAATTTTTCATCATGAACCAGTTTACAATAAAAATATAAATTTTGTCTGGAACAAATATTAATTATTTAAATTATTGAGTACTTGGCATTACATCTGATTCGTATAACTATTTTTATTATTTACTTATATTTTGAAGAGCAATACGAACTTTGTCTACTTTGAAGAGCAATACGAACTTTGTCTGAAACTAGTATTTATAAAAAGAGGTTATTGAGTACTTGGCGTACCGTTTTATTAGCACAAAACTATTTCTATTATTTGCTTTGTTATATTTGAAATAGCAATATGAACTTAGTCTGAATTGTTGTTGCTACTCATTTGCATTTTTCGGAACATGCGAGTTCCGCTAGTCGATTTACTTTTAGAAAATCGAAAACAAGCTTAAGAGTCTTGAGGCCTGTTTACACGCTCCGAGTTTCTCATCCGAACTTGCTCGGATCTCGTTGCCATCATGAAATCGGTGTGTGTAAACACGTTCTCAGAGATCGCGATCCGATCTTGGAAAAAAGTAAAACATGTGCTACTTTTTCATCCGAGATTTTGTCCACAGCCAATCAGCTTTATGGAAGAGTGATGTCATCGGAAGACACGAAAATCAAATTTTTCTTGCAAGCGATCAGTTATCAAAATGAATTGGAGTAAAGAAAACATCGAAATTTTAATTGAAGAATACAGAGTGAGGCCATATCTATATAATTTTTATTTCGTCATTCATATTGAAAAAAAGTAAACACAAATTAAATACTGAAGTCGAAAGACACAACATCTGTAAACAAAACAGCAATTAATGAAGCTACGATAGAACTTAAAATATTGACTGCGAGAAATCGTATCATGTAAACACCATTCTCAAATCCGAGAAACCGATTTCTCGGTCTTGACGTCATATTGCTAGTTCGGACGAGAGACTCGGAGGTGTGTAAACAGGCCTTTACAGAGACACCTAGGCACTCAAGGATACATGCCGGTGATGCCAGTTCATCTTGGATGAATTGTCATTTAGAACAATTTGGGTACATCTTTAGACCTCTCTCGTATGTAAATACTTTCAGACGTCCACTGAAAAACTACCAAAGTGCTACCTGAACACATCTATCGCAATCAAAGCATATCTATCGCAATCAGAAACAAGGTATCTAGCAGGATAATCAGCTTGATACTTGGGATGACTCGGACTCGAAAATGGGCGCGAGCCAAATAGGTCTGTCAGCACCCATGAGTCATGAGAAAGAACTTTGCCTGTAACTAATATTAATTATTTGAACCCACTGAATTCTTGGCATTACATTTTAATCGCAAAATTATTTTTAATTTTGGAAGTATCATTTGTGGTGCATAAATAATCAAATCAAGCATAAATATATTTAACAGCATATTAAAAACAACTAAAATAAACAGTTGACTTCCATGAATTTTTTACGAAACTGTACGAAGGAATGCAATGATTTCTTATTTACACCAACGAAATGTAATTCCCAAAACATTAAGTTTTATTGGGTTATTAAATATATTTAGCACTGTGAATTTATTGACTATTATGATAAAAATAAGCAAAATCAATTTATGTATATTTTAATTTTTTTGCATGGCAAACTATGAAAAGGACTCAAAACCTCGTTTCTAAAAGTGCTTTGAAATAAATGAAAGATATTATAGCATGTAATGATAACATAAAATAAATAAGCCAAAAAATAAAAATTATCATTATAACTATCTTCTCTTAAAAAATAATTTATTGTACAATTCTTTCTATTATCACCAATAGCTGCAAAAAATTATTAAATAATTTTGTTTAATATTAAATATATTATATTTTGTTTATTATTATATTTTATTGATTATGTTTTATTAAAATTATTAAAAATTTTTAAATAAAATATTCAAATTTAATTTCAATTATGAGCCGAATATAGTCATTTTTTTGAAAACTCCATTTTAAATTTAATTCTTTTAATTAGATGGTTTGCAAAATTAATTAACTTAACATTTTCATTATGAACTAAACGTTTTTCATTTTAAATATTTGATAAGAATATGCATTAATCATGTAATCGTCTCTTTGATTTCTTATAATCTCATTTAAATATTTAATCAAGCGAATATCTGTCATATTGAAATCTTATTATCATAATATTAATTCCTAGACTGATAAGAATTCTTCTGTCCTAAATGTGTTCAATTTACAAAATAAATTCCGAGGCACATAAAAATGTAAATTCCTAATGCTAATTAGCCTTTCTTATTGTAATAAATTTTCATATATGTATATTCTTATAATAAAATATATAAAAATTAATTAAGCGTTTCTAAGGTTATTTAATTTTATTGATATAAATTTATCTGCATGATGTTATAAATATTTTATTAATTTTTACAATTTATATTTTAAAGTATAATATGCATAGGTTTTATGTTAGCTATAGTTTAACTTGATAAAGATCACTAAAT
Source organism: Latrodectus geometricus (assembly GCA_026290005.1). Classification (NCBI taxonomy): domain Eukaryota; kingdom Metazoa; phylum Arthropoda; class Arachnida; order Araneae; family Theridiidae; genus Latrodectus; species Latrodectus geometricus. Next base: position 186,427 of record JAPDSC010113005.1, read on the forward strand.
AATGAGAACCCTTTTTAGAATTAAACAATAAGTACGAGATTATACAAACTCAAGCATCTCTGTCAATTATACTCTGTTCATATATAAGATAACAATTTTTAATAAGTTCTAATATTAAACTGTATTGATTATATTGCATATTTTTATTACTTACAAGTGAAACATGTTTATCCTTTAGTAATTAAACAGTTTCAAAATATTTATAAGTGATTTATTTGCGGCATATACATTTTTATACTATTTTTTTGGAATTTATTTTAAAGTGTATTTTCTGATTAAAACAATTATAAACATTTTTATTCATTTCAAGACTTTCTCGATTAAACCTTAAAATCATTATGTTGTTTAAACATATACATATGCGCAAAGGTCAATGGTAATGAATATTTATACGTACCTGCTTGGTTTACTTTAAAAAAAAAAACAAGTATTTTATTAATTTTTAGAAAACAATAATTTATTCAAACAAAGCTTTGGAATATGAAATATTTGAAAATAAAGGAGCAAAAATTATTTTCTTTCAAATTTGTTTAATATGATGATTACATTTTATTTCAAAGCTTGGTTTCTTTTAAAACTTCGAAGCTTAAAAATCCTATATTTATTTTTTAAATATTCATTAATATGTATTGCATTTTCTTATATTTATTACGTAATTTGACTCCAGAATAACAAATAATGTTTTTAAATGATGTGGTTTTTAATTTTGCTTGCACATTCATATTGAAACAAATGAATACCGTCATATAATTTGGCCTCAGTTTAAATGTCCAAGGATTGCAAACATTTTTTAATCAACATACAAATCATTTATTGACATTATACTTTTTAATGTTTTAGCCATTTAAATTATTCAAAATAATATTTTTCTTTCTGTTATAATTTCAAAATTTGAAACCAAAATATCCTAGCAAAACAAATATGTGTCATCAAGGAATCGAATTATATTTTAATGGATAAAGAATTAAATTACTTTATTACAAGCAAAAGAAAGATTGATTTTGTATTCATATCTTGCAAAATGAAAATGCACATTCCCACTGAATTTTCCCTACGATAATGCATATGAAATCAGTAGGATAAAAATTGGTATTCTCCATCGAACATAATAGGAAATTAAAAATTATTTTGTTATTATCTATGAATTATAATGAAAACTACATAAAGTATGTCTTTGAGAGTATGCAGTAGAATCACTGCAGTTGGAATCTAATTTTTTTTCAACTTTTTTAAATTTGCTTTTGGAAGCTGCTTCCCCCCCCCCCCCAACAAAATTAAAAATGAGTTAATTTTGTAACTAAGCATAAGTTATTAGTCAAAGAATTATATTTTTTAAATTGTAACACAGTATTACTTCTATTTTTTTCCTAATAGAACTATTTTTTTTCTAAAGGTAGGGCGCTGGGAAATTGACCCGTCGCCCACAGCACGGCCGGAAACTGCTACTCATTTAGAGTTATCTGGTGGGCATCTGTGAACCAAGTCACGGAGGCGAGTAGCATTACCCCCATCACATTCCACCATAAATTTGTTTGTAGGGGGCACTACTTCATCTCAGGAGAAAAAAACACACTGGGAGAGACAGGAAACGTCCATGCTTGAACGGGGTTTCAAACCTGGGACCAACAGCCCAAGAGTCAAGGAACGGTAACCACTCAACCATTGTGACCAGTTTAAAATTTAAAATCAACCAATAAATTCAGAAAGAGTAATATAAAATAAATACAACGACATCATTTATTATGATAATGCGAGGCACCTGGCTGGTAATCAATAATAACAACACAATAAATTTAAAACTAAACAAAATAAACACAATAAATTTAGACACTTATTTAAAATACATTAAATTATACTATTCAAATAATATTTCAAAAGTAACAAAATATTTAAAACTAAATTTAAATTCATTAAATGAATTTAAATTATGACTCATATAAAAAGATGAAAGAATTAAATATATACCTCCATTAGCTGCCTCTGCAAAATATTATAGTTTTTCGATTATAAAAAACACAAAAAAATAAAGTTTGAGCATTCTATTTATTATATTACAAAACACTATATATCTATTATTCTGAAAAATATTCCTAAATGAACAGTTTCACAAATATGGGGGATATAAATTAATTATATGCATAAATGTTATGAAATTTAACAAATTAAAAAAAGGAAATTAATTACTTAAAATTTTAATTTAATTAAGAAATTATAAAATGTTTAAAATTACTTACGACCCAATGTGTTTGTAACTAAATAAAACAAATAACTTCAATTAATAAAGACATAAAATAAGTTAAATTTTAATGTAATACATTAAGTTTATTTAAATACAAATATACAATTGTCTATATTTCGTTCGTGTCTATAATTTAAATAAAATATTTCAATCCTAATTACTTTAATTACACATAATTTCGTATCAACAAAATAATTTCATAAATCATTTATATTTAATATTTAGAAACACGCATCTGTATGTTTATATTGAAAAAAGTGAATCAACTTAATTTTATATAAGTAAAAGTATTATTTTTCACATCATACATAATGTACATACTTAAAGACTCAATCTTAAAACTAAATGAATAGATTGTTTCTGTAGATTATATGAATTACAAATATAAATAGTACATACATTTTTCACCAGCAGCTGTAAGGAAATATTTCAAGCATATATTAAACAATAATGCAATACACGGTCCAATAACACACATTTAAATTTCCTTGTTAATTATAACATATTGTTTTTTTTTTTGGTATTGAATTTTTCAATGTTGTTGTTTTTAATTTGAATAAATTAAACTATTTAATCTAAGACATATGTGCAGTTTAGTAATACTGTATTTTCAACAATATTAATTCTTCTAAGAGTAAAAATTACAATATGTATTTTATTGAGAAAATGTATGCTGGAGTTAAAATTAGAAAATATAATGATTAAAACAACATGTTTCTTGAAATTCATGCTCAAATTTTAATCTCAATTAAATTAATTTTATATTCAAAATAATTTAGGAAGAACATTTTGAAAGTATTCAGAGTTTATTTTAAAGTGAAATAAATTTTAATTGCAGTATCAATACTTACCATAAGCAGCGTTCTTGGCTATATATGAAACATAATTGATTAAAATTAAAACAATTAGAAATATTTTGAGTTAAAAATGTAAAGAAAAAATTTACTTTCAGTAGAAGAGTAACATTATTAAACACGTTTTTATTATGCTGTAATTTTAGTAATTTTAATAATTACAGAAATATGACAATTTTCTTACCATTAACTTCTACTATTCATTATTTTTTTATTTACATCATATAAGAATGCAAATCTAATATTAAGATATAATTTTTAAAAAAATAAAAGTATGCATCTAATTACATAGAGAACAAATTAAAGTAATACATTTTAAGAGTTAAAAACTACATGATTTTGTTGACTTTTTTTTCATTTTCCTTTGAGAAGCTTGCTTTTGCACTGGTTTTGTTATTCCATTTAAAACAAACTCTTGAACTTTGTAGATTTATAAAGAGATTATTATATTAAAAGATATAATTATATATTTTAACAAGATGTACTGTTTATAAAACTTTTTAACGAAATTAATATGGCAGTAGTGTACCATAAAATCAAGTTAAAATTGATAAGATAAATTGATTTTTAATATATCAGAATCACTTCAAAGGGTAAACAAAATTCACGGTAATTTTCATTCTGAGTTCAATCCTTATAAATAGAACTTATAAGCATTCAACTCAACAAGAATCAAAAATGATTTTCAATATTTTTAGCTAAATGTTTTCGGGTTAAGATTTTTGACTTTGTGATTTTTATTTTTAAAAATGTTATATTTAGCCTAATAAACTTTGAAAATAACTTACCACCTTTCCCAAGAGCTATAATGAACAGAAATTACTGAGCTAATATCTAAATATCATTAATATGTAAATTGCGTCTAAATCACATAAACTATTAACATTTTTATTAAAATATTAAGCAAAATATTTTATCTTAACAATTTAATTTAAAAATGCGAAAATCTTTATTTCATTAAAAGAAAAGAATTTCCTCTTGAGTGTTATGTGTGTGTTGAAAAAAAGCATTCATGCAAATAAAATTATATATATATATATATATATATATATATATATATATATATATATTAAAAAAAGTTCAATGCAATTATAATCTCAAAATCTCATACCCATAAATATTTTAAATATTTATATTAGTTTGGGGAAAAAGTAATCCATTATTTTTTCGGTAGACGTCTGTAGTGATCGATATCTCGTGAGGTATCTATCAAACAATTTCATATTTATGCTCGTTGGAAAGGTGACATTTGACACTAAAATATCCTCTTGCGGTTTTTTGTTTGATTCATTCAGTTACGAGTACAAGGTTTTAAAAATGGAAGACAAACAGAAAATTCGATACATTTTAGTTTTTCTCTTGCAACGGCGAAAAAGATAGCCGGGTGGCTAAAATTGTGAAAGGTGTTTATCGTCCTATATAAGACTGTAACAACCAGTTATGTACAATTTTTGTTTCGTCGATTCCGATCGGGTATTTTTGATGTTAGAGATGCACCTCGCATGTGGATACAGCATCGTCGAAAATGTCTATAAAATATCAAAAATGATAGAAGTTAACCGCATGTCAGCAGTCGTAACGCGCAAGACCTAAATATCTACATGAAAGATGTTTTAAACCTTTTTACAAAGTGAATCCAAAAGAAGTTACATGAAGTTCACGTAAAAATAATGGATTTCTTTTTCCCCAAACTAATATAAAGTTTTATACTGCCTTCAATATTCGAACCGCGAACAAGTCAATTTAAAATTTATCATTGAAAATTATAAAATTCGCAATTATTTTGCCAATAATACTTAGAGTGTCTTATCTTAAGGATTGCCTGGTTAGTCATAGCGTTGTTTTCATTACCGAAGGGTAGTGAGTTCGAACCCCGGCTTATCCGAATATCTGTAGCGTTTATAAATGGCACCTGGGACACGTAAAATATTATAGGATGGCAATATACTTTATATTCCCATGGCATTTAAATATCTCTCGGGTTGTTTGGAACCTGGCCATGGGTCTTCTCAGGCTTTAATATCTAATTTGGAAGTCCCAGATGGTGCTGAAATCTATGAAAAAAATCGTACTACCACCTTCAAATGAGAGTGGTCTGTTCAAAAACGAAAGACCCTCATTTTGTCTTAATTGGACCCTTTCCTAACACGCAGGCTTGGCTTCGCCAAGTGTCATTAGTGACAACATTAATAACAGAATTTTTTCTATTTATTCATAAAATATCTGATCAATGTAAAGAAATCATGATTTTATTTCATTTGCATAATTTAATTTTCGGTTTCGAAATCTGAAATAATCTTTAAAAACACACGGTATTTAAAATTTTTAAAAGAAAAAAAATTTAATCATGAAAAAATTTATATTTTTAGAAACCATTTAAGCAAAAATGTTTATTTACTTAAAACTATCTTTTTGTTGAATTAAACATCATTTTAACATTTCATTTTGGTAAAATCTACCATTAACTGAGCATAATACTTCCGAATGTTATTATAAATTGAATGATGATATTAATATTAATTACCATGGACAGCATGGCCAGCTGAAAAAAATATATGTTTGATTAAAATTAAATTATCCATTATTATTACAAATCTATTAAAATATTTATAATTCAAACTATTAAAATTTTGCTTGAAAAATACAACAGTGGTTCTTTTAAGCATCATTTAATCTCAAATTAATCACTTATTATATGAAGTGTGCTTTAATTTAGAACTGCATATATTAATTGATTAAATCATGAATAAATCATGATGGCTTGAAAATAGTATGAATATTTGCAAGACAGAATCGAATAACATTTAATTATTGAATTTTAAAAACATTCATGGGAAAAGTGATTTTATTATATTTGAGTTCCTTTCTATTAAGTTTTTAAAAAGAACGACCTTATTAGCAAATTTTCAAAGTATAAGTTATGTAGCAAAAATATGATTAAATATAAAGAAAATTCTAAGTTTAAATTTCGTGACCATTTTAGGTTCTATTATAATCTTAGACTTGCTTTGCACAAATTTTCCTACATGCTGAAGAGACCTCAGCTAATAGTCTAGCGGTTATGATTAAAGTCCATATAGTTGGAAAGATTATTCTTTGTGAATTTAAAAAACAATATTGCTACAAATTCATACGAATGTTCTAATATTAAAGTATCTTAAATAAGGAATACTTAGCGAAGATTATTCACCTTAATTTAAATTTCACATGAATTTTAAAAGTTTAGTTTCACGGTTTTAAGAAAACTTTTTAGAAAATAGGAAACTAATTTATAGTTTTAACAAAAATCTTACAGAATTTTCAAAAATATTTTAAACTACATTCACAAAGTTCTAAATTATTATTTATTAAAAAATAATAATTACATATAATCTAGAGATTTCAAAATAAATTATTTAAATTAAGGCCTAATTTTAACAGTAATTTATAGTAAAATCTTAGAGAAATGAAACAACCATCGTTAAATCAAAACATATGCTTTATTTTTAGATGTTCTATTATAAGTAATATCTTGTTATTATTTATAAACATATTTAGTTTCAATTATAAGAATTGTACTTCCATTAATTTTAATAAAATATACTTTTTACATGATTTAATTTACGAATAAAAAATTCAAAATATATAATATGTAAAACTATTAAATTATTTTATTATCTTTACATTTCAAAACACATTTGTAAATATAATCTTAAAATTAATTACCACCATATCCAATGTCTGTTAAAAAGAGAAAATTGTTTATTATCAGCATAATTAAATATTATGCTACTGAAATAAATATGTAATTACTTCATTTTATACACAAATCCAAATCATTATGAAATATTTTGAAGTTTCATCACATATCCTGGAAAATTCTTATAATACGTAAATACATATAAAACCATAAAATTCCTTTCATAACTTTCTTAAAATATAAAAATATTGTCACAAAAATAAACAACATATTATTTTTAGCTATAATCGCATTGAATCAATAAGAATATATCTTATCCAACAAGTTTTTATTATATTCGGAAAAATTTGATACCAAATATTGAACTTACCACCTGTTGAAGAGAATGGTCATAATTTATTAACATATAAGTAATTTGGTGTTATGTTAAGACTGATTTACCTTTTAAAAGTTTAAAGTAACAAGAAATCTAATTTTATTTTTCTTAAAATAAAATAAATTTAAAGATTCAAGACTTAATGAGGGATATATCAAGTTAAAACAATGTTTACTAAAAATTTAAAACTTATATCTCATTTCAATTTAACATAATTTAAAATTTAGTGGAACATGTAAACCTTTTATTATGTGACAATTAAAATAAATTTCAAATATTCAATTTATTGCGTATATATATATACCTGATAAACTATATATTAAAATTCATTATATGGTAATCCCAAAATTTACCATATATATATATATATATATATATATATATATATATATATA
>JAPDSC010113005.1:194069-207197 GCA_026290005.1 Latrodectus geometricus
TATATATATATATATATATATATATATATATATATATGTAGTTTTAATCACAAAATTAATTTCATTAATAAGGTTATAAATTAACAAAACTTAACGATCAAAAAATGTTATAGTTTTGATAGAATATATAATAATTTTATTTTACTTTTAAAAAATTACCAAAACTATATCATCTAAAATTACATTTAAATGTAAATTAATATCAATAACATTTTAATCATAAGAGTTAGAAAAAGGAACAATTTAATTGAAAATAATTTGAAAATAATCTTACCAAGAGTTTCTATATTACAAAAAAAAAGTTTGGTTAAACTAATATAAATATAATGAAAATATGAATAATTAGTAAAAATAATGAAACTAAAATATGCAATGTACCAATATATTAAGAAAAAAGCATTACATGTATGCTTTGTTCTTGGTATATTGGTACATTGCATATTTGCTTTGATATTAATTCTATAATAAAGAAGCTAGAACATCAATAGGGATAAACCTGATTAAACAGAAATTTAATAAGTAAAGATGTTTGGTCGGAATTCAATTAAAATTTGGTATTAAAACTGTGAATATAGCTTAAGTCATCATTTCCAAAATTTCAGTATTCGCAACACAGTTTTCAATCATAATTTTCATCACGCTTCCCGCTTACAATAAAATGCATACAACAGTAATGTCTATTGAGTATTTCGGATTCTGATTTTTAAATTATTTTCAACTATTTGATAATATCAAAAGTATAAAAATAAGAGAATGTTGGCGAAAAATCACATCTGGAGTTTTGACAAGTGGGCGGTATAATATGAGGTGAATGAAAGTGGGAAAAATGTAAATATTTTATTTGAAATGAAATCCAAATAGGGGTACAACTTAAAAAAATTATGGTATTATAAAAATTCATTAATGAAAGTTAAAAGGATTCTGCTTGGTTTTCATGGTCTGCCCATAAGACTTTGATCACAAAGTCAAACCGCGATCCTCGGTTAATGTGGTGCAAAGTACCATAGATCAGTGGAAACGGGTTCTTTGGAGGGACGAATCAAGGTTCACTCTTTAACGTTCGGGTGGCCTGGTCAGGATCTGGCGTCTGCCTGGATAACGTCTTCTGCCAGAATGCATTGTGCCAACAATCAATTTCTGTGGAAATAGAATTATAGTATTGGGGTGTTTGTAGTGCTCCTGGTATAGACTAGGACCCTTGGTCCCCATTTATGGTAAGCTCAACGCCAATGCCTACTACACCATTTTGAATGGCTAAGTGTTTCCTTCGTTATGGCAGTTTTACGGATTGGATCCCTGTTACTTTCAGGGCTACAATGTCAGTTGTCATGTTTCGAGGTTAACCAAGGCTTGTTATGGTGCTAATGGAGTTCATTGAATGGACTGCTCTGCCTAGAGCCGAGACCTGAACCCTATCGAGAACCTCTGGGATGAGTTAGATCGCCGAATGAAGGGGTGCACTACCCGTCCAAAATAGGTGAAGGAAGTTGTATGTCTACTTCAAACCGTGTGGAAAAGAGTACCATTAGCTGTAATACAGAGACTTGTGGAAAGTATGACCCAGAGGGTTAACGCTGAACTTGCCTCTCGTAGAGGCTCTACCAACTATTGATTTTGAATAAAGTTAGTTTTTCTTTTTTATCACAGATGTCCCAATACTTATTGGTAGACAGTATATATATATATGCTACTCAAGATTCTCATAACTACATTATAAAATTAAAAACTACGAAAACCTTATTCTTTCTCGATATGAATGAATTAATGAATCCCCTCACTGTTTTTTACCAGAATTAAAATAACTTTTATAAGGGTTGAATTTTTAAGGATTTATATTTGTAAAAATATCTTATATTATACATCAACTATTTTCAAAATACAAAATTTTCATTTTTAAAATTTGTAAGTCCGACGTGTGTTTTCAATCAAAATTGAAAACTCATTTATTTTTTCGTATTAATTTTTCTTAACATCTACTCAATCTCTGAGAAACATCCTAGATAATTTAGTTTTAAAGTACCTTATTAAATATTGAGGATAGACGCTGTGTAAGATGCTTCAAAGGAACAGATTATTTATTAATTGTAATTTAAATTTCAATAAATTTTCTATAGGTTGAATAATATAGCGCTTATTAAAATATTTTGAACAGAACGTTCTTTTTTCTTGTACAGTGTTCAGAAAATTCATTACGGGTGTTTTCATTCAATTTTAAAATGCATACATTTATTAAAAGTTCACATAATTGTATTAAAAAATCATCATATTTTTACTTTAAATTGAGTTTTAGAAATAATTTTTTTAATTAAAGTAACCACTAAAAACTGTATTATTTATCATATTTATCTCGATGTGATTATAATAAGAATATATTTACAAAATATTTTAATTATACTAATATTCAGAAAGAACATTTAGAATCTATTCTTCATTTTTTTTGGTAGTTTAATTCCTAATTTTTTTGCAATTTCATGTACATAATAAATAAATATACAATTTAGAAATTTTTAATGATGCAACATTTATTCTTTTTACATTTTTTCAATATTTTAAATTTATTTTTGGTTATATATGCATTTAGCAAAATTAATACATTTGAAAGATCACACAACAATTTATTTATAATAACAGTTACAAAAAAGTAAATTACAAATTAGTTTTGAAAATCTTATGGCAGTGATTCTCAACCTATGGGGCGCGCCCCCCTAGGGGGGGCGCGAGCATATCCAAGAGAAAATTTTATTTAAAAAAAATTGATTAAGTGACTGAAAGGAACGAACACACACACACATACAAAACAAAATGCATTTCGACATATTTAACAATTAACTTATTAAATTAAAACAACTTACTAAATAAAAAACATTTAATAATTATTAGTGACTTCCTTGGGCCTGTCTTTCAGAGCAAAGTTTTTCGAAGGAGGGTTTAATATTAGAAATAGACACTCTCAGTTCCTTTTCTATATTTAGCTGAGATCTATATTTTGTCTTCAAAGAAGCCACCGCAGAAAATCCAGTTTCACATAGGTAAGGTGTTGAAAATGGTAGTAGAATGCGAAATGCCCTTGTTTTTAGTGCAGAAAGCTCATCATCCACTCCTGCCCAAAATTCAAAGAGTGATTTATTACTAAATTGTCTTTTGGTTTCGCCGCTTGCCGTGAAATCTATGAAGGTTTCTTCCTCTTCGATTGAGAGTCCTTCGGGAGTATTTTGAAATGGATCCCTCACCCACCTGTAACTTGATATCAGTTTGTCGTCAGCAAGAAAGTACTTTTTAAAATTCTTTGCTGGAATTGATACACAGGGGCCTTTCTTCTTCATTTACTTCAGTACTAGTGAACCCAAAATTTAAGTATTCTTGAGAATATTTTCTTGATATAAATTTCGGAACCTCGCTCATCTGTGTACTTGTTGATGCTTGTCTATCGTCTAATGCTCGCTTACGCCCGCTTAAAAATTTATCCATGATTCTGCATAAGTCTGCTGTCGTGAATATTTAATACGGTGAATTGCAATTCCACGAAAATATATATATAATATACACATTCAGAATAGATTCAATAGCGATAGAAGGATCGACTCGAATGAGATTGTCTGGAATTGAAATTGGCGTCATAGAACTTTCTCCTTCTCCCTATGAGAAAACATTTGTTCACATCTGCGCACGCTCCTAACTAAATATTTTGCTGACCAGACAAATTGAAACTTCTCGCAAAGCCGTGAGAATGCCCGACATGGCGGGACGCAAGAGCAATAAAAAAGCATAGGATTCTTGTTTTTTCAATGCTGAGGATCGATGTGGCAAAATGTCAATAAATTTCGGTATTCTTGGTAATTTGTAAAGTTTAAAATTAAGGTTGTAGTGTAGGTTTAGCGCCAAAATACTCAAAATACATTATTATTGTATATATTTTATTGTATGCTGTGGGGAGGGGGGGGCGCGATGAAAATTATGATTGAAAATTGGGCCGTGAATACTAAAAGGTTGAGAAACACTGTCTTATGGAACAAATTTTAATACATTTTATGAAATATTTAATTTCTTTTATGAAAAATAACGAAAATATGGTTAAAAGGTGAGTCCTAATGGTTTCCCAATATCATTAATTAAAAATATATTGTCACATTTTATTAAACAAATGTATTTATAAATCTTAAGATACTTTACCTGAATCTCTGAGTTGAAATACCAATGATAGACGGAATTAAATAACGCTCAATTAAGACAAACGAAATTAATTTGAATTTAAAAGATTGTAATTTCAAATAGGTAGATTCAAATTTTGAAAACATCACATTACAGTAAGGCATTCACAGTTACATAGTTTACACATATTATATAAGATTGAGAAATTAATTGATGTTCTTAAATTATTTCAAATAGAAAACACAAATTATGTCAAAAACAAAAAAAATTAGTATTTAAAATTAAAAACATACTATCGTAAAGTTAAATGAGTATACTTACGGTCCACTTTTCCCTTAACTATAAAAAATTAAGACATTTAAGAATAAAAGTGCTCACATGCAAAATGAACAAAATTAAAACTATTTCCAAATTGCTCAAACCATGAGTTATCTCTGAGAATAATTTATCATTAGGAAAAAACACACTGAAGCTAATAAAATTTTATTTCACGAATAAAAATTATTGAACAATAGAGCTTTACTTTTTTCTAACACAAATGAAAAAAATAATAATAATAAATAAATAAAATGAAGGGAGTATGATACTTAAGAAAAAAAAATTTAAAAAAAAATAAAAAGTAAAATTTTCCGTGCATAAAATCTTGCTTCTTTAACGCATGAAAAATAATAAATTTTTTGTAAAATATTTTAATCCTTTGATATTAAAAATGATGAAAATTTCAATAAAGACATTTATAGTTTTATCATTCTAAAAAAATATTTTGCTCGACAAGTATTCTGTAATACGCAGAATTTATTAAATTTATTCATTCAGTAAAACATTTTGAAAATTAAAAATAATTATCTTTCATTAAATGTAACAAACTTTTCCAATTTGCAGTTATGCAGAAATTCTTTGGTAGTTATGGAAATATAAGGAAAGCCAATCAGAGTAGACGTTGTCCTTTAATAACTGTGCAACATCATCGCTTCAAGTATTATCTGGATAACATCTTCTGAAAACTTTTCATGAATGTTATGGCTTTCAAAAATTGGCGGATACGAATCTCATATATGGCATAGTAAAAGGAAATAGAAGCTAAGCACACGAAAATTTTACAAACAGCAGTTTCTAACTCGTCTTATTCCAAGACATCCTACAAAGCAAGAAGTTCGCCAAATGTACGATCACCAGAAATGGAAGACAGAGTTTTAACTAGATTTGAAATAGTTCCTTTTGTAAGTGGTGGCTTACGAAATTGGTATTTCTCAACTAGCGGTGCAACAAATTTTGGGCCAGGACCGCATGCACCACCACTATGTGGAAATAGTGTAATCTTTACAAACAGATGATTATCCCTCTAGGACAGACTATGTGCAGTAGATGCTAGGGATGAAAAATAACACTCCACAATCTCCTTCTTTAATATTTTTAGTAATAAGACAACATTCATCATAGAAGGTATTTTCACTTTTCGCAATTAAAACGTTTGGTCTGAAAACAAACCCCACTATACATTCCTTCGTAGATGCCACCATGTATTTTCCGTGAACATCTGGGCAGATACACTTGGAGATATCATTGTAGGCTCACACATCATACCAGACATTTTGACCTACGCAACATTCTGTATCTCCTTTAATAAAGTGCTTCCCTGTTTACTGAATTCTGTTCCACTCCGCATCCAGAGATTCATGAGGTTCATGCACGATCGAGCCCCAGCACATTTTTCCACCACGGTCAGCAACGTTATGACTGCCTCATATTCCGCACGATGGATTGGATGTAACGGAACTGCAGCTTGGCTACCTCGCTCACCGGACCTCAATTCATGGGAATTTTCATCTGGGGCACATGAAAACTTTAGTGAGAGAGACACCTGCGGACTCAGCTAAAGATATCGTAGCTAGAATCATTGTTGCCTCTGAAAAAATTAACACGACATTAGGAATTTTTAAAAAGGTGCGCCAATCGTTCCTTCTCCAACTAAGCGACGACACACGTGGTCGGTATTTTGAGCATTTGCTGTGAAGTTTTTACTAAACAATAAATATGATTGTAAAACTTTTTATATTAATCATTCGGTTACCCAACACTGTAGTAAGTTCCGGTGGGAATTCCTCTTTACTGTCTCTCAGAGTGGAATGCAACCCTATGTTCCTATGTAATTATTGCTTATCTGGATGTCTATGACCAACCCTCTTAATTTTAAAAACAATTTAGAATCAACCTGTATGTGTTAAACTATTTTATTTCAATAATGTCATATAATTCAAAAATTTACCTTTGCCAGCAACTGCAAAAACATAATTCTTTTTAATAGTTTATATATAATAATTCTTTATAATAGTAAGTTAGCGACTATATAAAAATTTCATTAGTTTCCATTTCGTGCATTTACAGTGATTAATCAGACACTATGTTTTAATCGTTTTTCAATTAATTAATGATTATTTATTAAATTAACAGACACATTGTGTTAACCACATAGAGATTAAAGATGCTTTATAGCTTCAAAAATTAGAGTAAATTAGAATACTGGTCTTAAGTGAGAAAAACAACTGCCTCAATCAACTTCAGATTTTTAAAGATAAACACACTAAATAAAATTCAGTATTTATTTTACTTTTGTGAGATTTACATAATGATTAAAATGAATGATTTTACATATATTAAGATATGCAGTGTAAAACGAATTTTTTATGTTCATTTTGTATAGAGCAGGGATGGCCTAACTTTTGGGATCCGTGGTCTACTCCACCTTTAAAAAATCGAAGGCGGTCTACCAATGTCAGAAATAAAGTATATGTTTAAATTTTTATTTTCGGTAACAGAAATAATGGTATATTATTTAATTTTTCTAAAAAAAAGCAAAAAAAAAAAAACAACTTAGTATTTACAAAATAAAAATTTACTGACGAAAATAATCAAAGTATTCATATACATAAAAATTGACCATCCAACTCACTTTGTTTAGATGAAATTTTACACTGTATATCTGTGACAAGTTTATCATATACGAGCTTATTGCGATGCGTAAACACGAAATTATATGTTCATCTATTAAACGAAACCGATGTTTAGTTTTTATAACGTTCATGGTTGAAAAAGCAGATTCGCAAAGATACGTCGATCCAAAGTAAGATTTCAAATACAAAAGCAATTTGTAAATATTTGGAAACGTTTCCTCAGAAATGTATTTAGGAAAATCAGTATCGCTAGATGCTCTGGATTTAAGAAATATATCGCATCTTAATTTAATAACTTCTTCCTCGACCGTGACTGAAATGGTATCCATTAAATATCGTATTTTTTTCAGATTCTCCATCAATGTTGACATTTTCATTAAATGGGGGGGGGGATATCATAAAATTGAGTATTTCTTCTAACTTAAATAAGTCAGTGAATCTTCTTTCAAATTCTTGAAACAAAACATCTAAGTATTCAGCGAAATCTTCGAAGTCTCGGTTTGGATCATGGAAACATTTTTCTTCCATGTTTTTGAAGTTTGTCAATTCATGTTCTTTAATTGAGACGCATACCTTTTTATCGTTTCTTTGATAGTTTTAATCGCACTCATCATGTCTGGTAAACATTTATTCTTTTCTTGTAGATTTAGGTTTGTCATTAAGTTTTGCAGTGATATCGCAGAGAAAAGCTAGTTCCATGAACCATTTCCCATCTTCGAATTCAGTAATGTGTTCTCCTTTTAAAATTTCTTATTTTTGGTAACAGAATACAAAATCTTTTTAAAATAGCATCACGGGTTAGCCACCTCACGTCTGTGTGCACTAAGGGATCTCCGTACTCTGATTCATTTTCTTCCAAAAGCGCCCGAAATTGTCGTCTCGAGAGACTTCTTGAACGAATTGAATTGAAGATTTTAAAAGCAATTTGCATTATATCATTAGACTTTAGTGTTTTTGAACACAATACCTGTTGATGGATAATGCAATGATAGCTGGTAAAACTAAGAATTTCTTCATCATTATTGCATAAGGCAATAAAACCAGTTCGATTCCCGACCATTGCTGGAGCTCCATCTGTTGTAATAGAGACCAATTTATATAATGGAAATTCTGTCTTATGAATAAAGTTTTGAAATGAATTGTAGATATCTTGTCCCCTCGTTTGTCCTCTCAATGGATTTATGGTTAATAATTTTTCTTTTGAAGTCATATCTTCGAAAACTTCTCACAAAAAGGCATAACTGTGCAATGTCACTAATATCTGTGGATTCATCAAATTGAAGTGATAGGAACTTACAAGCTTTTAAATCGTCATTTAATAAATTTCCCAAATTATTATTCATAGCTTCAGTCCAACGTATAACAGTCTTACGCAACAAAGAAATATTATTTATTGAAGATATTATTTCAGATTTGTTTTTAAAATCGTGGAAAAGCACTCCTCCCGCTTTAATGAAAGCTTCTTTTATCAATTCTCCATCTTCGAATGGTTTTTTTCGCTTTATCAAAACTTCTGTAATTTTAAACGACGCCTATGTTACTGCTTTAGCTTTGGTGCCTGGTTTCGTAAGTACCGATTGCTGTAAATGTAAATTTGACTTAAACTCATGCACTTTAACTTTTTGAAGATCATTGCCAATTGGAAAGTCTGTAGCGTATCTTAAGTGCATGGTTTTAAAATGTCTTTGGACTTTTTTTATATATTTTTTTATTTTTTTTTATTTATTTTTTTTTTTTTTTTTGATAATACCACACTTGAGTTACATATGAGACAAACATATTTCTCCTTCACCATAACAAAAAAGAAATTATCTTCTAACTCATTGTTATAATTGTATGTTTTACTTCTCTTAGCACTGGTGTCTGGCTGAGTCATTTTGCACGGGTTGTTAAAAAACAAATTCAACAGTTCGATCATTCAACAGTTTTGAAATAAATTCGTATCATGCGATAGGAAGCGAACGACCTGCCACGTAAGACGATTAACTTAGAAGTGAAACTAAACGGCCAGAAGTAACGGATAGACAAGACGACTCGGCGCGTTGCTATCTTACGCCGGCTACTGGATATAATCTAAGCATCCCACTTTGTCGAATTGTTTAAATTTAATTCCACTGTAAAACGAAAACTTCATTGCCTTACTTTGCACAGTTTGTTTTAGGTTTTAAAGCAAAAGCTGTAGTAAGTTTTTATTTTCAATAATTCATTAATTCTATGACTAAAGTCATAAATTAAATTGTTAATATCCGAGATCACTATCGGGATGGTCGCGCGGACCACCTAAAATGTCTTTGCGGTCGATCAGTCAACCGTGGTCGACGTCTTAGCCATCCATGGTATAGAGTATACACACAAATATATGCATATATATCTGTTTCATAGAATTACAGATATGGTGTACGCAGATAACAGTAGCCGTATAACTCGGAATTTCTCAATATGCCAAATTTAGGCCTTTGGAAACGATTTAAAGATGATGAAAATCTTCGTAAACGTTACTGTAAAGGGTAAAACCGAGTGACAACGCCGAATGACAGTGGAGATTTGGCAGTAACTGCCAAAACGAATAGACAGAGTACAACACTTTCAGACATTTTGCATCAGCTATTATTAGCCATGTCTAAGACTATTTCAATACAAACCGTGTATAGACACTTTAAACAGTATAATCTATATGCTCCCAGGTCGTTCAGATGTGTTTATATTCAGTTCATGGCAATATACTGTCTCCAGTGCTTACCTTGGAATAGAGAACATGCTATGGTGTCACCGACTCAAAGGTTATGTTCTCCGATGGGTTGAAGTTTAGTTTGCAATCTGATTCACATCAGACATTCTATGGGGAATATTAGGTAACTTGTATCAACAAGACAATGTCATTGAACACCAATGTTCTGCTAGTGTAGGAGTGCTCGTGTGAGGAGGCATTACAATGGGCTCGAGAACACATATACTTGTTCATATCAGAACCACGACAGGCCAAATTTATCGGGGCATCATTCTGGATAAACATGTGTAATGGTTAGAGTTGTCGTGGGAGCTGAAATTGTGTTCATTGATGCTAGTGTCTGATCTCACCTTCCGAACATCGTCAACGACTGCCTTCAATCACAGGAATCATCCGTATGGAATTACCAGCATTCACACCAATCTGCAATCCAATATAGCATGTGTGCGACATGCTCGGCTGACGAATCGCAGCCCATCAATTAAATCTTACTTTTTAACCAGACTTTCGAGAGCATTGCTTGCTGTGTGAGTGGAATTCTCTACACTAAGTCTAATTCCATAATGTGATACTCAGCATGCTTTGGAGTATTGCGATTAGTATTTTCTGGTATGTCAGGCATAAGATATTTTAATTATTGAACCAACAATGTACTATTCAGTTGTTGTACGAGTGATATGTGTTGTATATGCTCCAATGATCCATAATCATGGTTTTTATGCCTGGAATTATGCACCGTCATTTTGTTCTTCATTTGTTTAATACATGGGCTTTATGGATAAATCACGTTTGTTTTGTCTTCTACATCTTTAGTCACCAGTTCTTTTTACGTCATGATTTCTAAACTACTTTAAGTTTTCGAATTTATCTCATAATTTTTCAAACTAGATTTGGCAACCAAATCTTCACCTCATTTTAAATTTGTTTTTATTCATATTTTCATAAATGTATTGTTTTACTGGGATTTCTTTCTCCTTTCGGTTAATGTGATAAAGGTCCAAAAAGGACAAGCTGCGCCAAATTCTTTTTATGCAGATATAATTACGATTTTTATTCTATCAAAAATTAAATATACTCGTGTTGTTTGAAATATAATTGATTTTTAAATTAAGGCAAGACTATTCATTTTACATATAAGATTTTTTGAAAGTAGTTGAATTTATTACAAAATACAATGTTTTTTATTTGTTATCAAAACATATATTTAGCAATTTTTATATATTAAATGATTTTAAATACAATTGATTAGAGCTATTTTAGATAGAGTAATGACAAATTAATCGTAGAATTATTGGTTTTTAATTTAAATATAATAATTAATTTGGATTAATATAATTAACTCCAAAAAATCATTTCTGATGAGGGAAGATAATTTTTGTCAATAATTTTAAACTTTTACATTTAAATTTGAGAAAACTAAACTTCATTTCATCTAATTTCTTTTAAAACAATAAATTAATAGTTAACAATAGTAACTGGAATATACACAAATCAAAACAAAGTAAAAAGTGTATTGTTTTCACATCTGTATGATAACTTGCATGATAAACACATCCTTATTTCTCATAATTTTTGTTAAGAATAGTGAATGAATTATTTTTCTAAATTATTAAAAAGGTATATTTTAATTCATTACATTTAATTATTTTAAAATAGTAAACTAATAATAAACCATAGTAAAACTGACATATGCACAAATAGAAATGAAATAAAAATTGTATGATTTGAGCTTCATTTTTTAAAATTAATTTTCTCCTTTTATATTCTTATTTTTTTACTTTTATTTTATTGTTTAAGGAAAATAATAAATAATGAATATTGATTAAAAATTTTATATTGTATTTGTTAAATTTCAAGTTTTTTTTTTTTTTTTTTTTTTTTTTTTACCACGCAAAAATGAGCAATTATTATCATTTATTATTAAAATTATGTTTACCTGAGAGAGCATTATCAACTGTAAAATATAAATATTGCAAAAACATTAGAAAAATAAATGCATACAAACAATTCAGGACTTAGAAATACATATCTTAAATGTAGAAAAATTTCTGACTTTTACAAATCATCTTAAATTTATAGTTCAAATGCTTATTTTATAGTTACTATAGACCTGAATGAATCTCAATTAAGACTGTATATTTAAAAACATTTCTTATTTTAATATGAGAAATGATTAACTCTATTTTAAAAAATATTTTATTTTGCCAATGTTTGTTGATATTATTCATAAAAAAAGATGATTTTGAGTATTTCGACATTTATTGAAAAACATTTATTGAAATTATGATCTAAGATGTTTTAACATTCATCATTTTTAGAAAAAAAAGTGCATTAAAAAACTTGTTCACATTTTTCTTTAAAATTTAATTTCTCAAATAATAATAAAATGGCATATATATATATATATATATATATATATAATGAAATTTTATTGTATTTTGAGATATGTACTCAAGAAAAATATGGAAAACAAAATTGTAGTGTCACTCTAAAAGTTAAGGTTACAGTGAGAATGTTTCGAACAACATCAAGTTTTTTGTTCTGTATTGTCATCTCTATTGTGTGAAAAACTCTAAATTGCGATCGAACGGTGAACTGTTGCATAAGAATCACCGGCATAAAAATAAAATTAGCCAGATAGCTAAAATTGTGGAAAATCAAAAAACTCCCAGAAGAAGCATAAAATAAAGCATTATATTATGTTTCACAAATTTTCCACACGACCTCTTTCAAAAGATGGTGGATAGCACTAAAGCACGTACCAGAGCCATAGAAATCTCTTGAACAGAAGTTTTAATGGCATTTTTAATATCGGATGCAGTTTGCGGAGGAAACTGATAAACCTTGAATCTCACATATTCCCCCAGCCGAAATCCATTGGTCTCAGTACAGGAGACCTTGGTGACCCAAAAACGGGAAATGACGGATATAACTCTGTCACCAAACTGTTGACTAAAGACACGTGTGTCTGAAGACTCTACATGTGCAGGAGTGCCATCTTGCATCTCAGATAGTAGAGCATCAATTTCAGATAGTAGAGCATTTAGCCGTTGCAATGCATTAATCAACGAGCTAACATGTCTAGATAACAAGCACGCATTACTGTATATGTTTGAAGATCACTTGCAGTAACCTCTTCCAGGAAATAAGGTTTCAGAATGAACGTACTCGTTGTATATCACTACACAGTCCCTTTTTCCTAGTGTAATGGACATGCAGGCACATGCTGTAAGATATTATCTGCCCAGCTCATTATATATATATATATATATATATATATATATATATATATATATATAT
>JAPDSC010113009.1:0-24231 GCA_026290005.1 Latrodectus geometricus
CTGTTGAAAATGATTCTATTTTCAACATATATATGCTATTCATTTTGGGCACTTTTTCTATGCAAATATACACTAATAGAAAAAAATCCCAACACCCAAGAAGGAGCTGTGCTAGCAAAACGAAATTTGGCAGGCGTGTTCATGCATCTGAAAGATGGCGTTGATTCAAATTTTGCGCTCAGGGCATCAGTGTGACTCTAGTAGCGACACACAAAAGATGCAAATCAGGTTTGCTTTAAATACGAGCTGTAACGTTCCTGAGCATTGTTTAGCATCGAGATTTGATGTAGTGAGTTGATGCTAGTCCACAATGCTTTTAAGAAGACAATGAGATCATATAATAGGCCTAAGAGATGGTGGATTTTCTCTCCGAGAGATTGCAGAAAGGTTTGGCAGGAATGCATCCACTGTGCATGAATATTGGCAGCAATTTTCAAGGGAAGGCACTGCCCCAAGAACTGCTCGGGTTCTGGGCGGCCACATGGCATTACTGAGAGGGAAAATCGCCATGTTCGGCGTATGGCCGTAGCGAGTCATACTGCGTCTGCAGCAGAAATTCGAGCAGCAGTTGGCACCACAGTGACACAACGAACTGTTACCAATTGGTTACTTCAAGGACAGCGTTGAGCCAAACGTCCTGTAGCGTGCATTCCACTAATGCCAAACCACTGCGGTTTGTGATGTCAGTAGTGTCAGGCTAGAGCTCGTTGGAGAATGGAGTGGAGATCTGTTGTGTTTTCTGATGAAAGCCAGTTCTGCCTTGGTGCCAGTTATGGCCGTGTGTTGGTTAGGAGGAGGCCAGGTGAGTGGCTGCAGCCATCCTGTCTGCGGCCTAGACTCACTGGACCTACACCTAGAGTTATGGTCTGGGGAGCAATTTATTATGGCAGCAGAAGATCTCTCAGGGTTATCCCATGCACCCTGACAGCAAATGTGTACGTCAGTCTGGTGATTCAACCTGTTGTTCTGCCTTTCATGAGTAGCATTCCAGGAGTTGTTTTCCAACAGGATAACGCTTGACCTCATACTGCTCTTGTAACCCAACGTTCTCTACAGAGTGTTGACATGTTGCCTTGGCCTGCCAGATCACCAGATCTGTCTCTAATTGAACACATATGGGACATCATAGGTCGACAACTCCAGCATCACCCACAGCCAGCATGGAACTCCATCCCACAAACGGACATCCAGCACTTGTATGATACAATGCATGCACGTTTGTATGCTTGCATTCAAAATTCTGGCGATAATACCGGTTATTAATGTACCTGTATTTCACTTCTGTAATGGCTCTTCTTGGGCTTAAATTAACCTGGGATCTTAAGATTGTAATCATTTACGTACGTTACCTATATAAATGTATTGTTGAAATTTCATTACTGTACAATAATTATTTCTTTGTGTTGGGATTTTTTTTCCATCAGTGTACTTACCAAGCAAATGAACTAAAAGGAGGATGGTTCTCAATAATTTTAAGTAAAAATCATTTATCCATGACTGTTAATAACATTCATTTATGACATTGTATTTTATATGAATTCTAACAAAGAATGAATCCAACTGAATTGTTTAGAAATTTATTGAAAATGTTTGGTGAAGTTTCTAATGGAACATGAAAGTGATTTAAAAATTTTCAAAAGAGTAGTTTTACCTCTGATAAGCTGTGCTCAGATAACCATATTTAATTGACTACAATATCATCAAAATTGACACACTTCACACCAGAGGACTCACATCAGAGATTTTAAAGTAATTTTAGACCATATCTGGAAACTAAGATTAGTGTGGTAATATTCAGGGGGGGGGGTGCCCATATGTTAAGTGAGAAGAATTTGAATAATTAAATCATATTTACATCTCTGCTTTTACGGCGTACAAGCAAACCGAAAGAGGTTTCGATTAATAAAGGGAATATTAATTAATAAAGGGCATCGATATTTTCTCCTTTCCTTTTCTGGTTTGCTTGCCTTTTTCATTATTGTAAGAGACTATTTGGTATTATTATTTTTCAACAGATGGCATGTCTTATCCATGTAAATGAAATGCTTTTCATCCAGGTTTTTCTATGTAGCAGGAACTTTTCTTGGAAATTTTGTTTCTACTGTATGCCGCACTTGTGAATCTTATGGAAATTATTGATGGAATAGACGACGAAAATTCTTTAGACGATGAACTACATTCTGATACAGATATTTCTTCTAATTATTTGGATTATTCCTCAGGTGACTTGTGCAGTGAGCTCAGTTCTGATGAAGATTTGAGTTCTGCAAGAGTTTTTACTGAGGTTGATGTGAAAAATCCACCTGTTCTGTGTCCTTGATTTAAATTTTCTGGTATTCTTTTTGTGCATGTACAATTTGACGACACTTCTGATGTTCTACAATTTTATGAAACATTCATTGATTTTTCACTCATGAGTAAAATTGTGGAAGAGACAAATATGCTAAAATAAATATGCCATTCTATATTGCATGCAGAGTGTACTTGAAAAAAGCAAACATTTAGTGGTTTTTGTATCCAAATTTGTAAAATAAAAAATGTTGTAAAAAAGCATTAAAAGTGAAAAAAAAAATAAAAAAAAATTCTTAATATTCTTATTCTATTAAGTATGGTACTTAATTATATGCAATAAAAAAATATGCCTTTTTTAGAAGCATTTCTGGTAAAATAATTGACCGCTTAAATGGTTAACTAAGAATGTAAGCATTTTATTTTCAATTCATTTACAAGATCTTATTTATGTTTGATTACTAAGAAATGTTTAACAACTCACTTCAAAATGTTGAGAATTAAATTCAATATAATTAAAGAAACAAAAGTGTTCTAAGTTAAAATTATTTTCTAAATTTTTATTATTTTACTATAACTATTTTTTTAAAGGGTTAATCTTCATTTATTATTGCTTCTTTCTATCCATTATTAGTTTTTTGGATTGAATTTCATTTGCATGTTTTACATTCAAAAAAAGCTTAGAAAGTAATTAGGGATCATCTGTGAAGATGTTATGTACTTTGGTTACGTAAACTGTGGTACTTTTAATTTTGTATAATTGTTTCATTTTTATATGAATAAAAAATTCATTTAAAACTTTTATTTATATATTATTCATTTAAATTATTTTATTTATAAAAATATTATTAATAACAAGTATGATTTTATTTATTTAAAAATATTTTAGTATTTTTATTAATCTTATGACATATAATGATATATATTATTATTATTATCTATTTCTCCCATTTGTACTAGCTATGATTTACAAAAGTGCAATTCATTGTTCCAATATTTGTTTTGGACTAATATTTTTCTTGTGTTTTTGCAAATTTTAGTTTACAAGAAAAATTTGATTAAGTAAGATTAAAAATTAAACCAATAATAAAAGACTTTCATCCGTTATTGTTTTTTCTTTTCAGCTATCATTTTCAATCAACAAAATTTTATATACTATCATCCTATTTTGTATATTTCTGATTTTGAATAGCATATTTGATCACAATTTTTTCAAAATGTAAGAAAACTAAAAATCTTTACATGTTTCCGTCTTTTTTACTAAATGCTTATTTTTTTTTATCATGTACTTTAATTTTCTATCAAAAAGGTAAAACAAACAGTGTATTTATAAAGCTTAGAACATTATTTAACAAAAATGGAAATTTTGAAGGAACGATTAATTATTATTCTCAGAAAAATATTTTCAATTTTGATGCTGTTGATTAATGAAAATAAATTTGCTTATACCTATTTAGTTTACTGTGAAAGCTAATTTGTTTCTTATTTATTCTCAAAAAATATTAATAATCTTGATCAAAGATTTTTGGGAAATGTTTCTTTTGAGTTGTCTGTAAAAAATTCTTTTTGCATAAATTAAGTATTTAATTTGATTTTCTATTAATATGCTAGATGTGTTACCTTAATGTGTGATTGAAATTATTTGACATGAAACTATGTGCATTAATATATTCCACTAGCAGCTTTTTCAATGTGTAATTTTCTTTTGTAGAAAAGAAAAGGCGTTGAATATGTTAGTTCAAACAGGTCGTTTGCCAGAAGCAGCATTCTTTGCTCGTACCTATTTACCTAGTCAAGTACCAAAGTAAGTTAGTCATTTTAATAGCTTACAGTATTTAATATATTTTTCAATGTTTCTATGTGTATATAATTTGTAATTTTTATAGAAATAAAATTCATTAAAGATTACTTGTATATAATATTAAGTAAATAAATGAAATTTAATAAATTTCTTAAATTTTAGTGAGAGAACACATTATATTTCTTTGGTTTAAAATATATCAAATGTCAAAAAATGTTCAAATAAATGATTTTCTTAAGAATTTAAAGAGCTATTTTTTTTTTTGTCATCAAGGTTACAAAGTATTTATTGAATTTTGATGTGTGTACTTTACATCTGTGAAGCTTATTAATTTGTATTTCTGACATTTTCCTAGTTTATTGTTAATAATTAGAATATATTTTTTTAATTTTAATTTCTTGAGCATAATTGTACAATTATAGAAACCTTCATTAATTCAGACTTTATTTAACAGGAGTTTGCTTAATCCAGAAAGTTATTTAGAAGTATATACATACATGTGTATGTATGTACATACTATATAAATAAAAGGCAAATTAGTGTAATTATGTATTATTGTTGAAACTGGAATGTTATTATTAACCTTGGATGAGTCAAACTATACATTTTCTCTACCATCCCTTGATCATCCCATTTACTTTCTGTCCATTTTTATGCAACTATATAGTGCTGTTCTATAATTAGCTATGAATTCTGTACTTATGTGCAGCGACCTTTATTTTTTGTGTGTTCAAATATGTCAGCAAATACTATTTCATTCAGTAAATTTGTTAAAAGAATAAACAGTCACAAATTGTTGTTTCTCTCTCTCTCTCTCTCTTTCCTGGTGAACTTAGTGCTTAGCGTGGACCATCATGTTTAAAGTAGTTTTTCATCTGATGATTAGTTTTATATTTCATTCTCTTAAATTTAAAGTGTAATTTTTTACTGTATACTGTAGTTTATTTACTATCCTTGGCTCAATTTATTGATTAGTTTGCTTAATCTGTACTTTTGTTAATTTGGATGACCTGGATCCCTTATGATTGATGAAGTTCTACTCTACTCATAAACACTGAAATGTTTTTGTTTTTATTGATTAAGAAATATTATTTTGATTTAAAGTCTGAAAATGTTTGTTTTGTGAATAATTAATCTGTTTTAAATTCATTATTGACCTATTCCTAAATTTAAAAATTTAGCTGTTTTCTGATATTTGTAAACATTCAACCCTATAATAACTCAATTATTTTAAAAGATATGAATACTTTAAATTTATACTGTTAGTTTTGTTTTTAAAAATGATAGTCTTAGAAAAAAGAAAGGTTTTAAGTTCAAAAGAAAAAAAGTGCTGATTAAGTGTTAAACATGTTTTTAAACAATTATATTTTAGAATAACTTCAAGGATTTGCAGTTTCTTTATTTTTCTACAAAAAATAACTTCTATATCAACTGTTAAATAGTTAGTAAATGAATAATTAAACCTATTTTCCCTGGTATAATATCATTATGGAAATTTAACTAAATTTTTTTATCAAAGAAAGGAATTTAAAATGCTATGAATTAAGTACATTTCATATTTTCCTTCAAATTGTAACTATTAATGAATGTAAAATAGGATTGTCAACTTGTGGAAAGAAAGTGTGAAGAAAGTTAATGAAAGAGCTTCCCATGCTTTGGCTAATCCTGAAGAATATGAAAATCTTTTCCCAGGTTTGCATGATGCTGTTAAAGCTGAACAATATGTTAAACAAAATCAAGTTCGCCAGCCAGCATCTAGCTATCTGTCAATAATGGTAAAGTACTAATTTTCAACATTTCTTAAAAATATTGATGTATATTTGTGTTTTCTATTAGTCATTGTGCTTTTATCAAATAGGATGGATTATTTTCAAAACTGATTTTTTTCAGCTTCAAAGCTTCTATAAATCATAATGTGGAATTTAAATTATTAGAATTTGAAATTCTGTTTTAAAAACAATTTTTTTTTCTTTTTTCTTTTTAAGGAGTGGTTAAGCGGATAGTATTATGAAACATGTTTTACTGGCATTATATCTGCTTAATGTAGCTGTATGGCAAGTCTAATAAAAATAAAAGGTTATTACATACAAGTATTCCTGATTTCCGGGAAAGTAATGCCAGTCTTCAAAGGTACTCTATTCTTGTAATTTCTTTCCAAAATGAAAGAAATTTACTATTGTATGATAATATTCAATCAGCTGAAGAATGAATGATGAAGACTAATAATATAGGTATGTTCTCTGTGCATACTAGGAAAGTTTAAAAAAAAAAAACTGGATTTCTGGTAGGAATGGCTTTTGAAACTCTTCAGTTTTGGAGAAGTGGTTACAGCAGCTTAGTGAACAACTAGATTATCATTTCAAGATGTGATAATGTAGCAAGTTTCTTGTTCAGTAACAAATAAATTGTTGCAATGCTTCTCAGGTTGTTCTTTACAAAAATCAAATCTTTTTCATTTCTCTTCATTGAAAAGAAATTTAATAAACATTTAGATCACATCACTTTGTTACTGTGGCAGTTGATGTAATTTGGCCATTGTGCATCATAAAGATGAATTAAACCTATTTTTATTATATATGTGGAATAATCATAATTGTCAGTTTTAAGTAATAGAAAATAAATTTAATTCTACAAATGCCAGTACACTGTATAAAAATTTTGTTGGTTCATTGTATCTTTCATCTTTGCATGTTAATTATTTTATAACAAAATTTATAACTTGTTTTGAAATATAGAAGAATAATTTCAGAAACTTTGATTCATATAGAATATAAAAATGTTTATTCTATTTAAAGAACAATAATTGTTTGAGCTTAAAACTTTATTATTTTCAACAAAAATAATAAATCAACTTTTTATTATTTTTCTCATTAAAATATTGTCTCTCATTTCTAATTACTGATTCTATTACTTCAACTTATTATGCTGTTAGTCATTTTTAATACCATAATATAGGGATGGCCATTAAGGGGATCACAATTGACTGGTGGACCATTAAAACATTTGTGATTGCCAATGCTATTTTTTCATGATCTGCATATGTAAACATAGGTTTGCTTGACTCATGATTGTCATTAAAGGTTATCACAAGACAAAAATTTAAAAGTGGCTTGTAACCTAGAAAATTCTGGCCATCCCTCCATAATTTATCATAGTTATAAAAGTAGAGAAAAGGAAAGCTGCATATAATAAGAGCTTAATATATGTATTTTATGAATAACAAATGTTGATTCCCTATTGAATTATTTGACATTTTATATTTAGTCTACTCTAGATTCATGAGGAAAAATATAATTCTAGTATGACTTCCTTCTCTCTTTATTCTTAGCCCAATTATGAAAAGAATCCTATAGAAGAGATGAAAGAAGCTGAAGCATCTGGGAGATTTACATACATAGCTGAAGATGATGCCACAGGAAGTCAACATTCTTTATCAGAGGTAATGAATTATTGCTTTATACTTACATTTAGGTAGATTTAATAAATTTTGAATATAAAAATATTAAGTTCTAGTTATATACTATAATTATTTCAACTTCAGAAAATATTGCTATAATAAGGAATTATGATATTAACTAATGAATAAAAACTCATGTAGAAGATATGCTAATTTTAAATAGTCTAGTTTTTGACTCTTCATTCTATTGTTTAGACAAAATTATGTATTAAAATATCATCAAATTACCATCATTAATTTTTATTAGCCATTTTGCTTATTGTTTTAATTCTGTTACATTCCATAGGGTGGTGGAGATGCTGAACCTTTTATATCTTCATTTAAAACTTCAGAGTTTTCAGATAATACAGCCAGTGAACAATTTTCAATTCCAAAAGAAACTATTGGAAGTAGTTTTAAAGAAAAGCTTGAAAATTCTGTGAGTATTTTAAACTCATTTTTAAATTATCACATTCAATCATGTTAAGGGTAAAATGAAATAGAGTTATTGCATACTGCTCTATAACAAAATTGCAGTATCTGGAAGTAAAGATAATTTATGAAAATTAATCTTCTTATGAGTTATTTTTAGAAAGAATTTTAATAGTATAAAAACCTGCAGCTGTGGTTTTATTTGCTAAAAATGAATAATGTGCTAGTTTCAAAAGATTTTCTATTTGTCATTATGATCTTAGCTTGAAATAGTCACACATGTTCAACATTATTGAGTTGTCAGACAAATGGTTTGTACTCTTGCCTTCAGTTCAACTGTTCATAGGTTTCAATTCTGTCATTTGCGTTTAAATGTTTTTAATGGCTTAGTATCAGCTTTAAATTGTAGGTTTTTTTGTACTAGCCCATGTATGCAAAAAATAAACATTGTGGCAGAAAACCAAACTAAATTTTGTTTAACACAATATATACTTTAATTGTCAGAACAACAGACAGTAGTTAAGTTTTAACAAGATAATACCAGAGACAAAAATGTGTCCTATTGGATTATTGAATTTAAAAAATGGCATATGAGTTATTATGATGCAAATGACATTGTATTGATGTCTAGTTATTTATCGTTGCAATAAAGTACTTAAAAATAATATCTTGAATTTAAATGAGATATTATTTTTTTAACATTGTGTTTTGTAATTATTATTTTTTTTTCTTCCCAGAATCAAACCTGAAAGTAGATGCAGAAACTGGCTTTGTTTTATTGTTCTTAAAAATTACTTTTAATTTAATCACACAAAAATACTACTTATCCATATACATACATACAAAAATTATGTTGCATATGCTATTTCAAATATTTAAACATTACTACACCATGTTTGAGTACCCATGTGGTATTAATATTTAATGGTAATTAATTAAAGCAGTAAAATAAATGATACCACAATAAAAAAGGTATTGGCTTGAAAATTAATTATAAAACATTGACTTACAGAAGAATATTCTATTACCATATTTTAATGATTTTATTACCTATTTTTAACACTTTGAAAACTCATTTAGTTCATTCCTTGTGGTATTTTCATGATACTGATCTTTGTGTTATAGGAGTATATATAGCTCTTCCAGACCAAAAGCTCCTAGAATTATATTGCTTCAGCTTTCCAGTTTTTACAGGCTTTAAGATTCAATAGATGCCCATCTTTTTATGACAAGAGTTTTTTTTCTTGTAGTGTGAAATTCTGGCTCTCTCTTCTGCATTTTTATAACTGCTTCTGCCATCCCCAACCCATGTATATCTTTAGGCCGTTCATTTCATGGAAGGGGGAAATGAGGAATATTACGGAATATAATGTTAAAGGAGAATAAAATATAAAAGGAGGCTGCCAGCAGTGAATACAGCAGTATAGATAGTAATCTTATAGATTGTCAAATAAAATTATTTTTATCTAATAGTATATATATATATATATATACTATTAGATTAAATATATATAATATGATAAATATATACATGATTTAATTTATATGTGTTATTTGATATAATTTGTTCACAAACTATCATGAGGTATTTGCATCATATTAAATTATATATGAAATAACCCCCAAAGACAAATATTTCACTTCCATATTTTCATGCCAAAAGACTAGACAAGGGAACAACCCAAAAAGTATGGCAAATTATTTTCCTTAATGGTCTGTATTGCTTCTGTTACAAATGTAGTAGCAGTTAATAATCAGTCTCTTAGAAGAAAATAGCTTGCTATCCCTGTTATTGAAAGTATGGTGAAAGTTGTGCAATATGCATACGCAGCAGATTCCTTTAACTTCATTTAAATTATAGTATTCCTAGAATATTGGAAGCTCAAATGCTAGGGACTACTTTTCAACTGGACAATTCTACTATACGTGCATCAAGCAGTAAATTGTCTATGTGGAATTAATATTCTTCGTAGTTACTTGGAGTTCTTATTAAAGTGTACGTCTCAGTCTAATTAGTCTTTATGATCAAAAAATGACAATTGAGTTACAACAATATTGAAACAATAAATTGAGTAACCCAACCTATGTCCATTACGCTATCAACCTTCATCTCTTGACTTGTTCGCCATTAAACAAGATGTGCTATTATTCATTAAAATTACAGTACTAGGTGCCAATCTCTATGATTTGTGCAATCATTTATTTGTTGAAGTGAATCATTGAAGAGAAACTCTTGAGGTAAAGGGCTGATAATTTTATTAATGGCATGACAAAGAGTATATTTCAATTTAAGATTATCATATTAGTTATTAAATACTGTTTTTTTCATTTAATTGTATATGAAAAATATGTGTATTGATTTTCAAAAATTCAAATTTATGTGACCTTTCTTTTTGGATACTGCATTTTCATTGCTTAATGGATTTTATATTGTATATTTTAATAATATAAAAAGCTTTTAAAATGTTTTAGTATATTTTTTTATATTGATTTAAAAATATTCTTGAATCAAATTTTATTGTTTAAAGCAAGTATTATCATTAATATAGTATAAATTTATGAAGAAAACATCACTAAGACATTACAGTGTCAAAATAATGTT
Source organism: Latrodectus geometricus (assembly GCA_026290005.1). NCBI lineage: Eukaryota > Metazoa > Arthropoda > Arachnida > Araneae > Theridiidae > Latrodectus > Latrodectus geometricus. The sequence goes on from JAPDSC010113009.1 coordinate 10,561, forward strand.
TAAAAGTTAACTATTTGTTTCTAAATTAATGAAATATTTCAAGCACAAAAAAAATAATAGAAATTCAAATTTTTCAGGGAATAATAATTCAGTAAACATAGATACAAATGAACTATTTGTATCTATATTTGTATTGCTTTGAAGAAATGAATTATCATTAATTTTTATTGTATTTGAGATGTGCACATGAAGTTTATTGTTCCATATTTAAAGTAATTCCATGTATCTAAAAATTAATATAAAATTATGTTTTTATGTTTGTTTATATTGGTAATAAAATGTTTCCCCCCTTAATTTATTAAATTGAAGTAAGTACTAGACAAACAAGAAAGTTTTTGCCATTTTTGATTACAAAAGTACATGACCTACAGAAAGTGTAGCCTATTTTAGTTGCCAAAGTAATCGTCATCCAGCATCATCTGCCAATGTGTTTCCAGTTGTGCAATTCTCTTGTGGTAAATCTCATGGGTTTTGTACATAAAGAAGTCCATGAGTGCGTAGGGCATGTCTGTTTTTTTTTTATAAAGGATTTTCCACAAAAATGATTGTCCAGGGAATGGAAGAGATGATAATCTGATGTTGCAAGATGAAGTGAGTAGAAGGATTGCACAAAGTTTCCCTACCAAGTTGCTGTATATTAATCCTGGCCACTCGTGCATGCGGCCTCATGTTATCAGTCAAGAACAATAACCCTTAGCAATTAACCAGTTCTGGCTCCTTCTGTTGCAATGCCTATTCTGCATGTTCCAAATGCTGTGAGTGTGGCTCCTTAGTGACCATTTGGCCCAATGGTAGCATGATGAACCACTTGACAATTAATCCTCCAGGCACAAAGCACAATCTTGTGTCGATGCAGAGGGGTAAATCTCCCAATCTGAATTTGTGAAACCAATCCCTTGCCATATATTTATTCACAGTCTTCCCCAAACGCTTCACATATTTGACAATTTGATACAGCACCTGATAAGTCCACTTTGAAGTTGTAATGCAAACAAGACCGAAGGAGCTCATTTGACCTGTCCATTTCTCTTTGCTACTGTACAAGTTATAATTGATGAATATGCACTGTGGACCTACTTTTATTATGAATGATATTCTTACTCTTGATTGACTCAACCTTGTCATACACCTAATTTGCATACTTATTTTCACTTTATTCAATGACAATGCAAAAACGGCAAGAACTTTCTTGTTTACAGTGCAATATAGAATTATCATTTTGTGATTAGAAAAATCTGCAATCCTTCTGCAATTATATATAAATATTTTTGATAGAATTTGAAATTAAAAAGTAATTTCATAATTATATGAACAACATAATGGAAAGATTATAATACATTGAAATAAAATCTTGTAATTAATGTATTCAATAGTTAAACATTAATTTTATATACTAGATTTTATCACCTTTTAGAAATATTTTTAAAATACTTAAACAAAAATTTATGTACTTTTTTCTGTACATGAATTAGGCTCAAAGTGAAGCTGCATCAAATGAGTTGAATGTTGATGAAGTTAAATTACTAAATGAAATGGAGTTAGAACTTGATATAAAAAATCTCAATCTTGATGAGAACAATGATGATGTAAGTTTTTTTCTCTTTCATGTTTTATTTTGAAATTTACTTAATTTTATAATGTAAGTTTGAAATATGATAAATTTTCATCTTAAATTTGATTATTTCAGGATATCAACTTTGATGAAGATTTATTAAGTGAAGATTGAATTGTTTGCTAGATATTTTATCATTCATAATTGGAATTGTGAAAAAAAAAAGTCACAGAAAATAGTGAAAGCTGTTCCAGATTCATTGAATCAATTTTATAAAAAAATGAACTGATTTATTACTGGCTGATAAATCTTGAAAACTCAGCATCACTATACTGTAGCTTCAGTGGAAGTTGATACATTATTCAATGATTTTTTATAAATATTCTTCATGTTTAAATTTGGTAAAAGGAAATAGTCTCCTTAAAAATATACTATTCATTGTTTTGTCAATTAATTAAAGTAATTACTTTACATTATTTTTATTATGTGTTTGAATTTTTCTTTTTCGTTCATATTTATCAAATGTAAAATTGTCAAATAAACTTGTATATATTATTGAGATGATTAATAAATATCGTATTTCTTCACTACATTATGTAGAAAAATATACTTGTTTTCGCATAAGTATTGATTATTTAATTACAGCAGATTATTATCTTTAAGTGTGACATAATTTTGAATGAATAATGGAAATACATATTCCATCATATTCCAACATATATTAAGGGATTTTTTTTAATATACTACAAAAATATCTCATTTTTAGATCATTCAAAACTCTAAAAAATTTTTTATTTATATTGTCTATTATCAATACTACACTCATGATATTGCAAATGGATGAATATGACACAAAAATTAAACATTTTGTTCTTTGGATGTATAAGGTTTCAGAATGGACAATTTTCTGAAAAAAATTTTTTTTTCTATATTTTAAAGTAAAATGATTATAACAAATTTCCCTCCCCCCCAAAGAACGTTTTTTGGTACATCTTTTATTTATTTATTTATTTATTTTTAACATTTTTCTTGTACATTTGTTGGGATAAGTATTTAAAAATTGTTGACCATATTAAGTCTTAAATTTAATATCACTTTTTGTATATAAAAAATATTGTCTAGTCTATATCTCTACTTGTTCATCAATCTCCAAAAGCCGAAATAATTTCTAAGTTCGCATTCAAATCATTTAGACTGCTACAGCGATGTAAAAACTAAAGTCGAATTTATGGTATTCTTGTTTCCATTCACAGTAGAGAAATTTTAAATTTTCTTATTATGCTTTCAGAAAATCTTGCGTTTTGTCAGTCTTTCATTGAAGTCCGAGGTTTTATTCGATAAATGTCTATTTTTCAAAAATATTTACCTTCCCGGTTTTAGCATCGGTTAATAAAATAATTATTGGAAGTGGGCGATGCTTAAGTTATATATTTCAGCTGATTACTGGAGATATATTCTCACGAGATGCGCCCCATTAGTGATACTGTGAGCTGATTGGACAACATGACTAACTCACTCTTAGTTTCACTTACAAGATGCCTGCGTTCTATGGTAATTAAAACAAAGTTTTTCAATTGGATCTCTTACAGGTGAAAAAGTAAGGGCCGACACTTTGTAAAACACTCAAGATCCTTGGATATATATTAAACACAGACGCGACGAGAATTTCTGTTCTTGTTATAGATGACCTATGTCAGATAGCTGAACTAAGAACATTTCTTATTTAGTGTTAAGTATTCATCTTTGTAAATACTTATAATCTTCTGATTGTGGAGACGCTGTTATATATAAGTGCTTATTGAAGAGAAATAAACCTTCAGTATACTAAAAATTTTTTAGTTATTTTTAACCTCTCATTTTAGGCCACCAAATCTCAGAAGTTAACTTTTTAGATATCTACAATATTTAAGACTTTGTCCTGCACCACTCTTTGTGCTTCTTTGCTAATGTTGGAACACAAAAATATTATTTTGATTGCCTTCCTCGCAACAAATGAAAAACGCCTATTATCTATGAAGAATCCAGAAATTATCATTCTATGAATACTTAAAACAAGGTATATTTTAGTTTTTAGGTATTGTGATGTTTTTCAGGCTATTTTAAAATTAAATAATGAAAATTATTTTGAAATATATTTGTTTCTTAAACATAAAAAAAATTAAAAAATAACACATCAGATGTATGTTCGTTACACATATTGCAAGCTAAGTGTGAGTGCAAAAACATCAATGTAGCTCTAGCATTAAATTATGCTAAATTTGCTGTGTTGAGTTATAAATGTATTTATATAACTCATTTAATAGAAATTTAATACTAAATTAATAATTTAGTATTAAATTTTTATTAATAGTAATAATAATTAAAAGTAAGACTTTATTAATTAATTAAAATAATTTATTATGTTTCAGAATGAGTAAGCATTCTTGCCAATTATTGTATTTCTTTCTTGCATTAGCAAAGAAAGAATATCTTAAGATTTTGACACCTCATACTAATAACGGCCATCGGGTATTGTAAAATATTTTATCATTTGGGAGAATTGTTTAGATAGTCGGTTATATATTCATACATCGTAAGGGGGAAAAACCCTGCAAACACCCATTCCGATTGACGTGCATGCAGCAAGGCATCTACCATTAGTCAACAGTGGCTTAGATTGAGCTATCAGATTCACTCTGAAAAGTGCTGTCCTACCACTAGACCTTATGGTTTAAAATATTTACTATTATAGCCTCACATGTATGTTTTGAATAACATTAAGAACTCTACATTTGTTTGCTTGTTTTGTTTTTTATCTGCCTATTTGTTGAAAAAGCATCATTTCTGAATTTCCTGCAGTTTGTTTGTAGCTGAACTGTTACTTTTTGCACATGAGGATTCATTAGACCAGAAGCTACAATTTAAATCCGATAATTTTGATGCTAGTTTAATTAAAATCGACATTTCAAATAATCCTCTTCTCCAAACTTCCACATCATACTATCAGGACATTAAATTTTACGGACATTTAATATGTTCTGACCCACGATCTTTTGATAGAGCAACGAACACGTTATCTTGCGGAAACAAAACCAATGTCTCTCCTCATTACTATCTCGACTTAAGTTTTAGATTGAATATGTTTATATGTTGTAGAAGCATTCAAAGATAATGATGCTATTTCTGAGAATAATTAGGATTTTTATAACTCGTTCATGTGATTAAAAAATATTTCATTTTTGTAAAATGCATCAATTAATAAAAAACTATAAAACGAAACATTCTAATATATTTACTTTTTAAATAGAATACCGCGAAAACTAAAACAATATATTGTAGGTTTTTTGATGGTAAATAAAAATAAATCAATCAATCAATAAAATGCAAGTTTAAAAGCATAATAACATGCGAGTATGTATATAAATATGCATTATCACATAGTAAAAACGGAAATATAACATTTTATTGAATAAGATTATATTTTCCTTTTTGATACAAAAGAAAATTATTGAAGGATTATTCATATTTTCAAATTATCAAAATTTTTGTAGCTAAACAGAGTGTAAAAAACAATTTATCGTTTAATGTTTTGCTATGAGAACAGTATTTTAATAAAATGGGAAGCTAGAGAGAGACAATGATAATTTCACTCAAAGTCGGAAGTAATTGCTAGCTGAAATTTTAGTTTCTTTAATCAGCAATACATCTATTTTTATTGAAAGATAATTTGTGGCATGTTATTATGTTTAAATCCCATTATAAATATTCTATTTGACATTTTAAATATTTTGTGATCACCATTTTCAACTCATTGATTGTTACAAAAATTAATGATTAAACGCAATAGTAATAAAATTTATCCCAAATGAAGATAAATTAATCATGGTAATGTATGTCATGAATAAATAAGTATACATAAATATTAGTTTGGGGAAAAAGTAATCCATTATTTTTCCGGTAGACGTCTGGAGGGATCGATATCTCGTGAGGTATCTATCAAACAATTTCAGGTTTATGCTAGTTGGAAAGGTGACATTTGACACTAGAATATCCTCTTGCGGTTTTTTTGTTTGATTAATTCAGTTACGAGTACAAGGTTTTAAAAATGGAAGACAACAAACAGAAAATTCGATACATTTTCGTTTTTTTCTTGTAACGGCGAAAAAGATAGCCGGGTGGCTAAAATTGTGAAAGGTGTTTATCGTCCTATATAAGACTGTAACAACCAGTTACGTACAATTTTTGTTTCGTCGATTCCGTTCGGGTATTTTTGATGTTAGATATGCCCCTCGCATGTGGATACAGCATCGTCGAAAATGTCTATAAAATATCAAAAATGATCGAAGTTAACCGCATGTCAACAGTCATAACGCGCAAGACCTAAAAATCTACATGAAAGCTGTTTTAAACCTTTTTACAAAGTGAATCCAAAAGAAGTTACATAAAGTTCACGTAAAAATAATGGATTTCTTTTTCCCCAACCTAATAATATGTATTACCTGGCTTTTTTATTTGTTTATCCTCAAATGGTGATAATTCAGCAAGATATTATAAGACAGCGGCGTACAGCGAAGTAAATTCTGAACCACTACAAAAATCTAAATCTGAAGAGAGAATCGAATCCATGAAGTGTTGAACCGAAGGTAAGAGCACTAACTATTCGACCGATCGCTGGGGTATATATATTCTAGGGAAAATTGTTTAATTTATAAATATTTTATTCTAGATTACACTCAAACCTGTTTTTAGTCAATGTCGGTCGCCATTCAATCATTTAATTTATAAATATTTTATTCTAGATTACACTCAAACCTGTTTTTAGCGGTGGATAGAGACTACATAAAAATTTCCGAGTAGCTATAAAAAGTTTTAAAAAATATCTCAAGTAGAAAATAACTTAATACCTTAATAAAATTACTAGAAATTACTTTTCTTAAGCTAAATTTAAAAAAAAAACTCTGCTTTCACATGTGAACTTTTACTTACTTCCTTAAAACAACCCATAGATGTCAACTATCTCATTAGCAAAAACCAACTGACCTAACAAGATGAAGAGGGATGGCGGTCTAGTAATAGCGATTCGCACTTCCAACACACAGGTCTGAAGTTCGATCCTCGGACTGGGTAAGGCTGTCCACCTAATCAGGTTTATCACGGTATCAATCACGGTTTACATCCCAGAGTACTCTAAAAAAATCGATGTGGGCACTGTAGGCCTTGGCCCCTATGCCAGTGACCTGGTCTAACGAGACATTTCGTTTCAGGAATACACGAGCAGATGTCCTTCGCTGTTAATTTGCAATCAACGCAGTTTTGCTTTGCATCCAAGAATTCCATCAAAATATTCTATTGCGCATTTCATTTATTTACATGAAAATTTTTGTGCTTACAACAATTAAACTATAAAATTAGAATTCGATACACATCTATTGCAATTAGTTGACGCAACACTTATCTAAAGTCATGAAATGCATATCGAAAATCGACAAAATTAAATGGCCGATCAGATCAACTAATTTTTATTTTATTTTATCTTATTTTTTATTATCTTATTTGTTTATTTTTATTATATATATAACTTTGTCAGTTATGTTTCAATTCGATTGTAACTTTCAAATATCGCATGAATACAGATTTGCGCTTAAAAATATTACTTAAAAAATTTTAATCATGGAATAACTGATAATTATCCGTTAACAACGAAACGAAAATAATGAAATCTGCAAAAGAGAAGCCTCACATATACTTATCCTATAAATAAAATGAAAAATATATACAAAAATTTTTTGTTTAGCTATAGAAAGGAATATATTAAAACAACATAATTGCTTACCAGTGATCTTACAATTGACCAAATTATCCCATTGAAGAACAATCTTTAACAATCTTGCGAATTACCAAAAATAACATTAGCATCTTTTTTATTCCCTTCTTTTGATTTTATATTACAGATTAAGCAATATTTGTTTATAATTTTGAAAATATTATCTAAATAATTATCTAGAGAGACGTTACAAAATTTATTGGGCAAAATTCTATTTCTGTTCTATTTTGGAAAAAAAAAAAATAAATAAAATAAAAAAAATAAATAAAAATATTAAAGCATATAAAAGCTAAAATTGGGATGTGAAACTAATTGATTACTAAGAATGTTTCATTCTTTTGGTAACATTTAGCTTATAGTTTTTGATGACACGTCAGTAATAAATATTTACGGTTCACATTGCATCTCATCTCCGAAACTATTTGTGCATTCCTCTTATTCAGTATCCATTTGTCAAGCAGGCTATTTCCTGTTTCATATTGTTAAGGTTTGATAAACTTATAATTTATTTCTTAATTGTATATATATTAAATATCCTGAAATATCCACTTGATTGATTAAAAACAGTATCAGCTAATCTTTAATTATTGAGCTTATGCTGTGGTACATTATCATCTGAAAGTTTTGAGTCTTTATTCATTACAGAAATAAAAGAACGAACAATAGTACGTATGATTTCGTAATGATAGTACATGTCTACAATTAAACCTCGAAGGAAAACATATAAACAGTGTCTACAAGGATGAGAATGTAGAATGAGTTAGACCGAGATAAATTAATTCAGATTAGAAAATTTCTCCTATCATTTCAAAACTGTTTCATTCTATGTGTTGCAATACCTTCATACAAGAATGAAGCAATTAATAAGAATGATGAAGCGTATTATTTAAATTTTTTTAAAGAATGAATACATTTCTTTCCAATATTTAACGAACTATTCTCCCGCAATTTCTTTAAATTTATGAATTTGTTTTTCAAATACGTTCATTGTTTTTAATTTTTCTTTTTCTTCTGTTCCTTAAAAAAATGCATGTCCCAAAATCTTTTGTGCGTTACAATTTGTCCAAATGTCTTATTGTACACGAAACAGAAAAAAAAAAATATCGTCTTCTATAGTATTTAGTCCTAATAAAGGAAATACGTAATCAACAATCAGGAAATATGGTGTCGCCCAACCTGTCTAGTGGTTGCGTACCTGACTACAGATGGGTGGGACCTGGGTTCGAATCCTGGCTCGGGCATGGATGTACTTAAGACAAGAAAGAGAGAGATCTCTTTCTTGTCTTTGTCCTTTCTTTGTGTATAAACGGGTACCTATGGCATGTGTGTACTGAGGAAGTCGGACTCCACACCAAATATGGTTCAGTTGGAAAAATGGAGCAGAGCACCCATATTGCCGGCCTGGCTGGCACACGTCAACAACAACAGCAAATATGGTGAAGTAAAAATATACTTGAAACAAAAAATCTTTTCTGGGAGATTCTCGGGATTTCTCGAGATTTTAGAGAAGAATTCAAAAGTGTATGTCCATTTTATATTTATTCCTGAAAAAGAAAAAGAAATTTTTTAAAACAGATTTTTACTTCAGGAAAAAAAAAAAAAAAAAAAAAAAAAAAAAATTTTTTTTTGATAACTTTGTTAAAAGTTTGGTGTGCTTAATTTTTAAGAATTTCAATGTTTTCTGATGAAATGTATCCACTCAACACCTTTAGGTTATGCATTATAATATTTTTTTATAAAACTACATTAGTTCTTTTAATTTTTTAATTACTCTTGACAAGATTGATTACAATCTTGTTAGTTGAGAATATTTATAAGAATATTTATTGAGAGAAACTTTTCCACATTTTAACAGGCTTAACATTTTTTGGTAATAATAAGTTATGAATGCATTTTATATAGTCACTAAAGGCATTGGAAATTTCATCGATTGAAAGCTTTAACGAATAATTGCATTTTCCATTCATGTTGTAAAATCTGAACTTATCAAATATTAGGTTGGGGAAATAGTAATCCTCATATTTTTTCGGTAGACGTCTGTAGTGATCGATATCTCGTGAGGTATATATCAAACAATTTCAGATTTATGCTCGTTGGAAAGCTGACATTTGACACTAAAATATCCTCTTGCGGTTTTTTGTTTGATTAATTCAGTTACGAGTACAAGTTTTAAAAATGGAAGACAACAAACAGAAAATTCGATGCATTTTCGTTTTTCTCTTGTTACGGGCGAAAAAGATAGCTAGGTGGCTAAAATTGTAAAAGGTGTTTATCGTCCTATATAAGACTGTAACAACCAGTTACGTACAATTTTTGTTTCGTCGATTCCGTTCGGGTATTTTTGATGTTAGAGATGCACCTCGCATGTGGATACAGCCTCGTCGAAAATGTCTATAAAATATCAAAAATGGTCGAAGTTGACCGCAAGTCAGCAGTAGTAACACCCAAGACCTAGAAATCTACATGAAAACTGTTTTAAACCTTTTTACAAAGCGAATCCAAAAGAAGTTACATACAGTTCACGTGAAAATAACGGATTTCTTTTTCCCCTTAACTAATATATCCCTTATTTATAATTATCGAAAAATTATCATTAAACTATATTGGGATGTAACCCTATATCTCTCATATTTTCCAAATTTTGCATTGTTTAATTCTCTTTTATCTCAATCTTCTAAAATTTTTAAATAAAAGGAAAATTATTTGTTAATTTAAATAATTCTCTTTATAGGAACTTGTCTGGTTATGCTTGTGAATTAAAAATTTAAAAAATTAGTTTTCGCATATTTTAAAACATTAATGGAGTTATATAGAGAGATAGTACGAATACAACTTTAAGCAAAATACAGAAAATTACATTTATCAACATTTTTAATGTACTCCAAAATTTTGAATCAATATTTGACTGAAACATATATGCACTATCTGTTTTGTTAAATTTGTAACATGGAATAAATGATAAAAATACTTTAAGGAAACATAAAATTTATTTGAATTCAATCTTGTGTCACGAATCTATTGCATAACCAAGCGAGAGGATGAGAAGCACAGTTCGTGTTGTCACTTAGAGATACCACTTGATAATTATGCACAATTTTATACTGTTTCCATAAAACTCTCTTATCTATTTCAAAAATTAAAAATTTCGTTTGGTCAAAGATTTATGAACCTCTGATTAGATTACAAAACAATGTAAATACTGTTGAATCAATTACTTTATCATAAAAATCAAAATATCCACTGTTGTCCATAATTAGTGTGTGTTTATTAATAGTGTGTGTTTAATATAGTATTAGTGTGTGTTTATTAATAGTGTGTGTTTAATATAGTATTAGTGTGTGTTTAATAATAATTAGTATTCCATATTAGTGTGTGTTTAATAATAATTAGTGTTTTTTTTTACATCTAGTAGACGCTCAGGACTAGATAAAGGGAAGTACGCTAGTGCAATGGCAATATCTGATAGACCTGTATTCGACAACAAGCTTACACAGAAATTTTTTAAATTATCTAGTTCAAAATATCTATTTATAGCGTTAAAAATTGATACTTTTTAACTAAAAAAATATGTAAATATTAGAATAATAGAATGTATAAGTCAAATTTTATAACTACGCACATTTGAACTGTTTGCAACTCAAAGTTAATTTTTCTTCAGATGAGGATTATAATTAGATTGGAATCTACTGTTTAAACTCTGAGCCGCGAAAAACTCATAGCCTAAGTGGGATTCGAACTCATGAACTGTTTAACCGAAGGCCTGAGCGCTATCCAGTAGGTGACACTTCGGTTTTACCCATGTGATAAAATGCTTAGAATATTTTTCCTAATTATATTTTCTGGATTTCAAATAGCAAAAGAAACCCATGTTTATTAATTAACATTGTGCCTTTTTTTTTTTTTTTTTCTTTTTTTTTTTTTTTATAAATTGCATTGTAAACTATTATTTAAATCTAATGGGACATAAGTGTTACATACATCGCTCACTCTTTATTTTGTCAAATGTTAATGTTTATTTGCTTTGAGTAAAAGGTATATCGCAATTAAATTTTATTGATTTTTGCAGACTTTTTAAATTTCGCATTAATAAGGCCTTTACAATTTACTATTTTATCATTATTTCCAAACTTCAATTACACTTTTTTTGTAATTATAAATGTTCTGTTCAGCTATTTTTATTAATGTTTCGTGTTAAAACTACATTTAAATTTAATTTTACTATCGCATCATGGAAACTTCTCACATTAACCATTTTGAGGCACTTTTAAAAAGAAATCTTTTTGTTTTAAAATGACAGTTTAAATGGAATGCTAAATGAAATTGACAAAATAAATTATTAAAATGAATATATTGTTAATAATAATTTTATTTAAGTAATAAAATACCTGTATTTCATATTTACCGAATCAGTGTAAAAGCCTAATTAGTAATTTGATAAAATTCCTAATTATTGTTAAATTTTTGTACACTAATTTAAGAATTTTATTTTATAATATAGGAATTTTATATAATAATAAGAAGATAAAAAACCTTTAAGAAATACATTTTTCATTTATTAATTAAAAATAGTTTCTCATTTTATCATCAATATATCGAAATAAAATTTCATGTATACTTTCACACTTCGTTAATTATATAAATGATAACATTTTAAGAATAATAATTTTAAGCACTTTAAGAACTTTCCGATATGAAAATAAATAACTTGGGATAGTTAAAAATACAGAAGACCCAGGATCAAAATATTAGGTGCATTTTTCGGATGAGTTTTGAGAAATTAATATCTCCCATTTATTAATGTATCATACCTGTATAAGGTATGTGAAGAATCTTCATAAATTATCGATAAATATACATTATTTATGGTCGTTGGAGATGACATCGCTTTTTGTCATTGTATTACTACAGCGAAACGAAATGCTTCAGTGAGGAAAAAAATGAATAAAAAATGAAGGTCGAATATTAGGCAAACAGGTGATCTAATTTCTTGCCAGTGACTATGTTGCATTTAACTATTTGTTAAGCAAAACATTTTCTATAATTTTATGTTTAAATTGAAATAAATTTTTATTGTTCTAAAAACTTGCATAAAAGCTCATTTTAGTTCTTCCATTTTTAATGTGTTTAAATGTTGTGAAATAATTATCTGTTAAAAGTACTTCACTAAATATAAGCATTACATTCATTTAAATATTTTGAATCTAGATTGATTTATAAATATTGATTAAATCATTAATTTAATAGCTTCGTAACTAAACATATTGCATTGTTCTGCTGTGGTCTTTATCAAACATTGAATTTTCCAATCAGTTGATGATCAGGTCAGAAATTTGTTTAAAATGTTTTATCTATAAAGTCAATAATTTAAGAACTGAAACAGTTGTGATGAACATCCAACATGCATATATTACTTTACAGATGTAATCTATGCATGGTGGATGTTAAAATATACTATTATGTGGCCATGGGAGCTGTAATTAAAATACTCCAAATTAATGATCATTCTTCTGCCTACTGCATGCACGTTTGTCTGGGTGGGAGTTGGAAGTTTTCAGGGTTTTCTACCTTGCAACATGTTAATAAATCTTCTTATCTGAAAAAAGTTTTCCTATAAGGCAAATGCACATTGGATATTTAATAAGTTTTATACCAATTTTCACCTTTTCAGTTGCTTACTATGTATGTAAACTAATTTTTAAATGAATTGTAATCTATATATATGTGCTTCTAGTATTCTATGTAACTTATGGACAACCTCTGAGAGAAGATTTACTATTATCCTAAGAACTAAGATCTTCAGCAGTTATTTTTTGAATTCCTTGAGTATGAATGAAAGAAAAATTAATTATGTAATGTTGTTTTTTTAACGTAATAATTTCTCTCTTTCCCAAACAAAAGCAGCAAGTAAAAATATTGTCATAATGTTACTCCAGCTTTATTACAAACACGTTAGAATTCCTTTCATAGTGGTTTTCTAGAGAATATCAAGCTTTAATAATAATAAAACGATTAGAATTGTGATAAAAAAAAATTATTACCCGTAAGTCAAATGAGTTTATAATAGGGAACAAAGGGTTAACGTAATAAATAAAATAAATAAGGAATTAAATATTTGAATTTTCTTGATTATTAAAGGTCATAATACAATCCATTTGTTATAGATATTACTCTCTCGGAAAATTAATTTCTCCAAATTTGATAAATGAAATTGAAAAAATCTATGCGCATTAGTTGTTCACTCACCAAAATTTCGTTCGTGCGTATGGTGTCAGGGCCGGCGCTAGCAGCTTCGCCGCCCCGGGCAACGAGGTAAAAT
>JAPDSC010113009.1:29231-50732 GCA_026290005.1 Latrodectus geometricus
TTTAGGGCCAATTTGCCGCCCTCTAAGGTTGCCGCCCCGGGCAGGGGTCCGGCTTGCCCACCCCTAGCGCCGGCCCTGATGGTGTCAAAGCTTAAAGCAAAAGTTGCCTAATCCTGAACCGACCTCACGCTTGACTGGAATAACTGCAATTTGCAATCTCAATATATGATTAGAAATTCTATAAGGAAAATATTGACATTGATCTTTGATGAAATCCCTCAGAAATACCCTAGGTAATTTCTGTAAAGATTGGAAATAGTAAAATACTTCTCAACATCTGTACCTTTTTGTAAAAGTTCTAAAGGAAATTCAATGAAGGGAAAAAAAGAAAGAAGGGATATATTATAATATTTCGATAACGTCTAAATTAAATAAACAATAAAGTATTAAATTGAATTAATATATATGACGTAATGAGAACCAAAATTTAAAATATTTAATATAATAAATGTTTTCAAACACATTTACTTCATACTTTTACTATTAAAAAACTCCTTTAATTATATTTCGGATGATTTTTATAGTTAAAATATACTTAATATATTTATGAAAGCCAAATTCACAAAAAGTAAACTACAAATAACTTATAAAGTCAAATGTTTTGTGAAAGCTCATGATTTGTATGAGCAAATTATAAAGTTTTGTAGTTGAAATTAAAATTTTCTTCAAATTATTAATAATATAATAAAATACCCATATTACGATAGAATAAGAACTAAGAATTAATTAACTATGTAGTTTTTATATATGTTAATATATTAGAAGTAGAATTATTCGTGATTAATGAAAGAGAAATGTTTGGCATTTCTCTATACATGCGATAGTTAAAACAACAATATATTCATTTATTTTCATAAATATATTTTCATTTCATAATTTTATTTGGAAAATATTTATGAACTTCAAAATACTTAACACTGCAGTGATCTATTGGATTCACGAATTTCGAATAACGACTTTAAACGCGTATTCTATTTTCCGATATACTAAAACAATTGGTAGCTTTTAATCCTCTGGCATCACGAGTAAACTTAATTTCACAACATAGAACTATATCATTGTAATTTAAAGCTGGAATCTCTCTTTCATCTGAACTGGAGGCAAACGAATATAATTTCCAAGGGATCCTGGAAAAATCCCTCGCTGGAGAAACTTACCGAAAATTCTATACAAGTTATTTTTAACGTTTAAAGCTGCTCCCTTTTAAAGAAACAGAACATTTTTAAATGATTTCTTTTCTGAATATCATTTAATTATGGAATTAGGAAGAAGAAATTATTGCTAAATTATAAAAGATGGACATTTTGAATAAAAGTTTTTATTGAATTTATAAACCTAATTTCTAAAACCTTAACTCGATACTTTTTATCCTAGAAGATAAATGCAATCCTTTTATTAAAATTTAGGCAAAGAAAGAAAGATTATTCTTTTTAACCTTTTGCGGTTAAAAAATTACTTAATTTTAGATAATCAAAAGCAGCAAAAATCATACTAAAAAATGAATATCAGTGTAATAATCAAATATATCAATGAAATGCTGTGATGGATTATTCGGATCCAGTTTCTGAATGTTGGGTTGATACTTTTAGAGATGAAGGTACAAGTTCTCTCTATCCACGATTTGTAGTTGTCTCTTCTTTTTTGTAATTAGATCAACCATCAAACTGAATCTTTGCTTGACAAGGTAGATGGCTGGAAAAGCAATTAAAAAAAATGGTGATAATCTATAGTACTGGAATGACTTCTCAAATTTTGAAGCTAAAAGTTTGTAAAACGATCATTATTTTGGAAGTTGACTTTTGAAGTTTAATTGATTTAAAACTAGATCTTGTCTTCTTGAATTTGAGCTCCTATCTCAATATTCATAAAAGAACTGATCAACCACCAAAGGACTCTCGATAAAAAGTATCTTGAAAACGCTCAGAAGATCTTCTGAATTTGAGAATAAATCAGTCATGCAACTAACTAAGAAATACTATTTATTAAGTGTTATAATAAGGATCTCAGAGATACTATTTTTTTTTTATCCTTGAAGAATCTTAAACCAATTATCAAAACGATTCTAAGCAATATTAACTCAGGTTCCTTTGGAATATAAGCGAACTTAGGTGTATAGGAGTAATGAATTATATTCTTTACTAGTGCCCTTACATATTTTCACAGATAAAGAAAACATTTCTGTGACTTTTATTCACATCAAAGATGAAATATTTTAATAACTAATGGGAAAAAAAGAAAGAAAAAAATCTGATGTTTTTACCATTGTCGAGGAATTACTTAGTGAATATCTAAAATATAATTTTGACGATGTATGCATGTTCTATGAAGTTTTTTTCGGTTTCACTTCTGACTGGCAGCGCATGCGAATTAACAACAAAAATATGACGTTTTGGTGGAAAACAAAACTGAGGCAAAATCAATATTCGCGATGATGTCGAATTGTCTAGGTCGATTGATGTGTTAATGCGGTTTGCAATTTAAAACACAAATTAAGTTATTAACAGATTTGAATCTATAAGGTATGTGCAAATTTTTCATCAATGGAGACTTAATTTATTTAGTAATTTAAAATATTTCGCCTTTAAATAAAATACACACATCTTTAGATTGTTGATCGAAGTATTTTTACTATATATTTGATTAAGATAAAATTACTTTTTTATGGTCTTTTAAATGTAAACAGTATTTTAATAATGTTAAACAAGTTACATTTTTATTTTATTTATATTACTATTGTGCCACTTTGATATTAATGCTGTTTACGTTTGAATTTAACTTAAATATGAAGCATGATAATTGATGCTAAATATACCATCAAACTTTATGATTTTATGTATTTAATTGCTAAAGAAAGATATTGTTGTTCAAAGTCAAAAGTAAAGGTAAGGGCTTAGCAAGGAGGTATAATATTTGTCGCTTTTTTTGTAGAAGTAAACATCAAGTGCAGACGTTTAATAACTACAATAATTTTATAGTTAACATTTTGTAATTAAATAGGCATCGCGATAGTGAGTGAGTGAGTGAGTGATTTCGAGGCAAAATAATGTTCGATTTGTTTTTCAATTATTTGAAAATTTACTTCTATGATACTGTTCAGTGTAAGTAGAAAATATGATTATAGGAGATTATTTATATTTATTTGGATATTTAATAATTTTTAACGTAAAACAGCATTTTTGCTTATGCAGTTAGTTAGTATTTAATGGAGGATTTCATTGCTATTATGGATATTTATCAAACATACGTCATAAAGAAAATTTATAAAAATATAAGCAGTTAGCATTAAAATATCACAGCATAGAAAAATTTCGCACGTTTTTTTATTATATGAAATGACTGAGAAAATCATTTCCTAGAAGTATCTTAAACTGCAGTGAAGTATTTTTTACTTGTCATATTGAATTAAATTTTTTAGTTTTATTTAAGCATTATTTTATTAGTCTTGAATTCTGTGTTTTTATTATTTTTACTATGATTCTATTACATTAAGTAATTTCACAGAAAATAAACATTATTTGTGGTTTTTTACTCTATCAAAGTGAAAAGTAAATATTCAGTAAAGTTTCTATTTTAAAAGAATATGTTAAAAAATTATTATTCTTAAAATCCAAGAAGCTATAATATTATGTACTATTAATTTAAGAATAAATTATGCAATTATAAAAATTAAATCAATAATCAAAATATTAAAATTAACTTTTGTGTAACAATATATCGCTTACATTTTTTTTTCAAATTCCCTCTACTAAATTTGTATATTTTAGCATTTCTTTATTCTAATGATAATTATGTTTAAAATTACTAAATGTATCAATACATAATGCTTTAATATAATTCTCAGAATCAGAACTAGAATTTTAACTATCCTAAACAAAAGTAAAATTTAAAATTCTGTTTTATAATTTTTATCTATGTATACATGTTTTAATAATTAATTGTAATGTTGGCAAGAATACTAAAATGACACATTTTAAATTTGGTATTTTAATATTTTTACACGACCTCAGTGAGCAATATTCTATATTGTTATAGTTCGTATCTAAAATTCATATATATAAAAACTAAACTAAGCCCTCTGGGGCCATGGCATTCAGTGCCCATATCTGTTTCTGTGACAGAAGGCTTTTGGGAGTGAAGCATATATTTTGGTTTGGTAGTCAGCCTAATACATGACCCTCAGTTTTATTCCCAAGCATGCTTGGTACTCAGCTTTTCAACTCATTGAAGGGAATAAAGGCTTGCACAACCTGAAGACATTCACATAAATTCATATCAAGTGTAAATAATTATTTTAATTATTGTAAAGCATTAACTATTAAATCAATATTTGGTACTTTATTATCAGTTGAATTTCAATTGTTTTCAAAGCAAAATATTAATACTTTATTTTCAAGCTATCAATTATCATGAAGTACTGAAAAGAATGTATTTTCAAGAATAATTTTATTGCATCTTTTTTTATGACTCATGTTAATCATTATGAGTTAATAAATAATATAAAAAATACAGTCAATTTAAAAAATATTAAATCAGAAGATAGGAATTATTTACATATGACTAATACATATAAAAAAGAAATATTCCTTAACTGAGAGATATATTGTAATTTATGTGAACTGCTTTAAAATTTAATGTTTTTGCCTGGAATTATACTAACTGTAATTTTTTTTATTTTGATAATTTTTTACTTTTCATGTATTTTTTATTTCTTTGTATCAAATGCATCATTTGTGTTTATATGTTTATTTATGCATTTGTTATTGATGTATATATATTTATATATAATATTAAATGAATGTTTAGTGAAACATTATAAATTTATGTGATTGTTAAAATGCCATCTTTTGATATGCTAATTTTTATTTATTTTTTAGGAGCTGTAATCTTGAAAATGGCTAAAATCAGGGCTTTTCAGCAATTTTTAATTCTCTTATATAAAGGATTCTTGCTTCGTAAGAGACATTATATTGTCACTTTTTTTGAGCTTGTCTTTCCAATTTTACTTGCTTGTGCATTACCAATATTAAAGTCAGAAATGTCTCAGCCTCATGATGTCAATGAGGAAACTGGAACAACCCGCATGCTTGTAAATGCTACTACATTTCCACCATTCTCACCCTATTATACTCAGTCAAACAGTGAGTATAACTTGCAATTGGTATATACTCCATCCAATGATGTAATTGATAAATTCATGGTGGATGTTATTGAAAGATTTAAAATTAACTCCAAATATCAAGGAAATATAAGTAAGTTCTCTAATTTATAGTGTTTAATATTTATATATCAAATAAAACTAATCTTTGCATTTGTGTTCATTGATAATAATAAACTTGTAATTGGTTTTTTGAAATCTGTGTATGTGATTTTATCTATATTTACAATGTTTAGTTACTATAGTACCTCTGTTTTGATAAATTATTAGTTATAAATAGTTGAAAGAGCATACGAAAAATATTTTTTCATTTTAAGAGACACATTTACTCTTTAAGGTTTTAAGTAATCATATATAATCTATTACTTGTTATGTCTGTTTTAAGATATATATACTAATTGTAATTAAGATTACACTCATTAAAAAATGAGATATTTTGACAGAAGAAATCATTTAATGCAGGGAAACTATATTCATAGCAATATTCTATATTTTAAGGTAGGAAATATGAACAAAAAATTTGTACAAGAATTAATGTAGGCTGATATGCATGTTAGTCTAAATAGACTTATTTACAAATACTTGGGACAACTGTATTTTAATGACAGCTATTATCTACTCCTAACATTAAGAAACCTGTTGAAAAAAAAAATGCCCCATCCCTCTTATGAAAGTTACAAAATCAGGTTAAAAATTTGGTGTTATATTTGTTACTAACTTTTTCAATTTCTTATCTAATGTATAATTCATTTTCTTTTTGTTATATAAAGTTTATTTAAGCTTGATTTATTGGAAACGCAAGTCTTAAACAATAAATAACATTAGATCTTTTTTAAAAAAAATTTGGTAGTTTTTATTTTGCTTGGTAGCTCACAATAAAATTTAAATAAAGTACAGTAGCATAGATGCCTCATAAGCGTCAGTGGAACTGTATTTGTTATTTTTATTTTAGTTTGATAATCACTGGTTTAAGCAATTTTGTGTAGCAGTTTTAACTGTACTCTGTGCTATAGTATTTTTTAAAAAAATAAATAATCAAAATAAAATATTCCACTCATAATTTGATAGTTTTATGAAAATTCTAGAAATTTTTTAAATTCTACATTTTTAAAATGAACTCTTTTATTTGTATATAAACTCATAAATTAAAATATATTGTTCCCTTAATTACACCTTATGTCATCAGTTTTTTTAAGATAAGAGTGACAAATATTTTAATTTTTTGCAAAATATATTGATCAATTTAATTCTGGGCACCAGTGTATACTAATATATATATATACACCTATATGTTTATATATTTGATACTACTAAATTTTCATAGCTCATGGGATAAATAGCCAAATCATGTAAAAAAAATAACTAAACGTAGCGAAATAAAGAACAACAGAAACATTCCACTTTGTTTGTTGAACCACATGAAATTCTAATGCTTTTTATTTTGTTTAAACAATATAAAAAATATTGTCAATTTTTTTATTTACTGAGAAATAAAGAAGAATTAGCTGCTTCATTTCTCCAAAAAAATTTATAACCTTACAGTTTAATATGCACAAATGGATGCAAAATATATTAATGCAAGTATTTAGAAGTGATATGTGAAAATTTATATGCATACAAAGGAAAAAAATATTTGAAGCATGGTTCTTCATTACCTTGGATTGTATCTTGTGAAATTCATGAGTGAGAATCTATGGGAAAGATAAACCTTTTGTAATAATATTTAAAAGCAATCTTTGAAATATGAAAGTCACTAACTTTATTCAGACTGATTTGCTGTCATTTTGATAGTGGGACCATGAAAATCAAGAAGCATCTATTTTACATACGTGTGCACACACTCCTTTTTTAAATGTATTATATAAGTGAAATAATCCTATAATTTTATGAATCTTTTGAGTGTACAATAATGCACTTTTTTGTATAATTTTATTTTTTAATTAAGTCTTCATTATAGCACTACTTAAGAAGATACAGCTAATGTTTATTTTTTCTGTGTAAATATAATAATAAATTAAAAACATTTTAAAATATGGAATTATATCTATATATGAAAAAAAAATATATAGATTTTTAATTAAATTTACTGTATATTCTAATGAAAATATGCTATATATTTTTTTCCAATTAATATTTCTAGTTTTGCATTATATATATTTTTATTTTAAAAGGACATTTTTAATTGATTATAGGAATATCTACTGTTTTTTAAATAAATTGATTTCATTAATGAACATAAAATTTTTTATTAATATAGTTATGATTGAATTTTCTAGCTAGTCATGCACAAAACTCAGAAGATGATTTAGAATCTTTCTGCCTCTATTCTCAAGTTAGTGAGAATTCTATTATTCAAATTGGAACAGTTTTCAACAATATTTTACGAAGCCTCACACAGCTTCCAAATTCTCTTGATTATAAAATTAGATATGGACATCCTGGTTATTTTGATTCTTTCTACACTGAGCAGAAATATCAAGTGAATGGTCCCCACACAGATTCTAGTAAGTTTATTACGAATTAATTGTATTATTTCTAAAATTGGATTGAACTCATATATGTTAAAAATATCAGAAATTTAATTTGGAGTATTAAAAGAATTTTAGGTTGTGAATTTAAGCAATTTTGATGAGTAAATTAAAATGTAATCCAATGTACATGTTAAATAAAACCTCTTAATTCCTCCTATATGCTGGATTTTCTTTTCCAAAATTATAATAATTTAGGGCTGCTGATTGGTCAAATAAAGTATAAATATCCATATTCTGTTGAAATAAAAAATTAATTTTGATTATAATGGCAGAAAACTATTGGGACATTATACTACAATAAATTTTCTAATTAACTTTTAGTTAGATTTAAAATTATCAGTGGAACCACATATATGGTCCTGTAGGATTGGACAGTTAAAGATTAATCTTTTCGATAATGATGTAGATTTTAAAAAATGAAAATAACTTGTTGTATGAAAGAATAATTTGTCTATGAAAACTTAAACAATATGGTTAACCTGAATCATACATCTTGTAAATGAGAGATGTGGTAAGTTTTCAGTTTTAATTTTTGCTGCCTTTTATTCCTTACTCTTAGTTTTCTGTTTGAAAATGTTAAAAATAAGATTGTTTTTAACATATTTATTTGGGATTGAAATAAACTTGCCCTGGAAATAGAAATGATTCATTTATCTGTGCAATTAGTATTATTTATGAAGAATGCAATATATGTAGTAAAATTTGCAGTCTATAATCAGCAAGAGTTAAAAATAAATTTTCTGTAATCCTTGATGGGTAGCAACAGTGCTTGAAATAGATAAA
Organism: Latrodectus geometricus; assembly: GCA_026290005.1. Lineage (NCBI taxonomy): Eukaryota > Metazoa > Arthropoda > Arachnida > Araneae > Theridiidae > Latrodectus > Latrodectus geometricus. Next base: position 37,701 of record JAPDSC010113009.1, read on the forward strand.
AGAAAAAGTATTCATTCTATAACGAATGTGTTGAGTGATTTCTAGAATGTTGAGAGCAAAATACTCTTTTGGCTGTTCTAATATTAAAGCATCAAGTTTGTATCTTTTTATAAAGATTTGATCTGAATATTCAACTAGTTAATTAATGTAATTCTAATGATTATATTGAAATATTCAATTAATATGTATGTGACTAATAAGTGTTTATGTGTATAGTGTGAGAATATAAAGCAGCTTATGAACATCTTCAATTAGTTATGTTTATATATATTATTGATGAGTGGTACTCAGTGTTTTTAACAGTAACAAAAAAATCTTGCATACTTTCAAGAATATTCTTTAGAGTGCTTTCTATCGCAAGCGTTTCTTAGATTGATCAGTATTTAATTTGCTAAAAAAATTTAGAGTATATAAAATGAAACTTTCTTTCTTAGTAGCTCAGCTCACCATCCGATTTTCTTCTTTCATATAAATACAAATTTATGGAATCATTTAAAAAGTAATAAAGTTTTAATAAAATATAAAAAATACTGATTAGAAATTGTCTTTATTTCTTAAATGTTTGTTTTTATTTGATTATAAATAAAATGGTATGCATGTTTACAAAAGCACTTTTTGTGTGTTTGCTATTTTATTTATTTTTGTGCATTTTATTTCCAGAATACAGGGATTCTTTTTTCCTTGGGTGGCAAACTGCTGTTGAAGAGACATTTATTGAGCATAAAATGAGAGATTCTGATGAGAAACTAGAATATAAAGTCAGTTTTAATACTTAAACTTTAGTTTAAATATATTATTAAGTTTTTACTTGTTTATTTTTTAGTTAAATGCTGAATCTATAAAATATCAATTAAAAAAAAAAAGTTTTAATAGTAATTTTTTTTTTAGATATATTTGAAGTATCTTTAATTTTTTGTGTGCATTTTTTCTCTGTATCAGGCTTGTAATAAAATAATTTATTACTTAATTTTTCCAAGCATAATTTCTGGTGTAATATCTACTGTTTTTCACTTGACTTTTCAAAACTTTTGGTAATTATTATTTTGCTTGCCAAAAAAAATTTGACATTCTTCTTTAAAGTCTTTCTGTATCATATTCATCAATTATCAATTTTATATTATGTCTAGTAAATTTGTGTCTGTTAATGCTTATAATAAAACTTCATTTGAAATCCAAAGTTAAAATTATTTTAAGTATTTAAGATCTTTTTTGGTATTCATTATTGTTTGATTTTTTACATAATAGAAGATACTTATAATTCCTTATTTTAGCTTTTAATCGTATTTGCTAAGACTTTGACCATTGCAGTTTAATACTTTAATCCCTTTATTGTTATAGTAGTAAAGGATATAAAAAAATTTCTTATTTTATTGATAGAATAATGCATAGTTCATTAATATTAATAAATTCTTAATTTTCAGAAATTTTAATTTCAAAAGTTATATTTAAAATTTTTATAAATTTCTGATTTCAGTTATTGATGAATAAATTAAAATAAATAATGTGATATAAATTTGACAAATAGTATAAAAATGTGTATATTGTTATTTTAAAGAGTTTAAAAAGAATATGAAAAAGAACTAAATTAGAGCTATGCATCTTTATTTGTTTTCGTTTGTTAAAGAGCAATTAAAACAAAGATTAGTTGTATTATAGACATAGTAAAATGAAACTTGAATAAATATTAAGTTTATTAATTGTAATTAATAAACTTAAAATTAAAGTTAAGTTGCATTTTGATCGAATTCACAGAAAAGCAAAATTTAATTTGAACATTTTAGCTATTATAAAAATAAAATATATTCTTTCAATTAAAATCCAGGCATAAAATAATTATTTAGTTTGTTCGTTATTATTTTCAGAGTACTATTAATGAAATGTATCTAAAATATTGAGAAATTAAAATATGTTAATTTTTTTATGGCCGTTTTTGTTATAAGATAAAGATTCTGATTTCTTAGCAGTATTTGAAGCATTATTAGTTTTAGCTGCTTACTGTCCCAAAATAAATGAAAATTGTATTCATTTCACTATAATTATTTATATTTTTACTAATTTCAAGTGTAATATGATTCACTTTGTACTTATAATCATTATGTATGATTTGTATGGTCAACCAGATAATTTTTTAAAATTTGTTATAAAACTACACTATTTGCAAACTAATTTTCAAATATTTTTTAAAATTATGTAAATAATTAAACCTTTTCATTTTTTCAATTTAAAATGAAAAAGGTAAAATATCATTGATTTTGTTAAAACATATTTTTTTCATATTATGTTGTATCTAAATAATTTTTCTGGTCTTCAACTTATTGGTATTTTTTCCTCCATTATACTGTTTATTATTTGAATAAATATTTTTAATTATTGAAGTGCATAATTTAAAATCTTTTATTGATTCTTATATAGGTATCTATGCAACAGTTTCCTTACCCTGATGCTAAAGAATCTGCAGCAACTTTTACAGTAATAAACGTAGTACCTTGGTTTATTGGATATGGATTTTTATCATTTATGATGAATCTCGTTAGAAGAGTCATGGAAGAAAAATCTAATGGATCAAAAGTAACTGATTGTCATGTTTGAATTGTGCTCTAGTAAATTTACTCCTATTTCTTTTTTGCATGATATTTTATTACTCACACATGCAGAAAGAAAAGTAGAAATTTTTTCAGCATTATTCAGAAAAACAAAATTACTTTAAAAAAATTTCAAAGTACTAGAAATTCTCTTATTTCCGTGCATATATTGTATTACATTTTGTTTTTATAATAATTCATGAAAATATTTTAAAAATAAACTTCTATAGCTCTTATACACTGATAATATATTTTTATTTGACTTTAAAACTCAAGACTAAATCTTTTATATAACTGCATTCCCGACAAGTTTGTCACTAGATTTCTTTTCCAGTTTGTTATCCTCAAGCATCTTATGTTACTTAGAGCATCATTTAGTTACCTCTTTTTTAATCTTTTTATAACTGAGCTGGAAGCTGAATGGTTAGCAATTGGGGTTCAGTTCAACAGTTTTACTTCATTATACTTTGGTGGTTATGGATTTTCGTTGTGCTATGGTGGGCACTTTAGGTTCCAGTCCTATTAGTTCATGTTTGGGAAATGTAACCATAGAGCTTAAAATAAAACCAAACGAATTATCTAGGTCTATTCCAGTGTAAAATCCTTGCCCCTCAATTTGTTTGTTTCTTAACATGTAAGCCAAGGTAATCATTGTGTCTTAATGAATTGTGTCCTTATATTTTGAGCGTTTCTGTTTCCCTTTTGCTATTCTTCATACAACATTATTATTTCCTTGAATTAGTCCATACATCTTTCTCAATAATTTGCATTTAAATATTAGATAATTAATATTTTTTTTGTAATTAGGTTCATACATGTCTCATAGATATCATAAGCCAAGTAATTTTGAATTTCTTTAATTGTTTTAAGAATTTGTTTACTTCTTAAATGATGCTAAAACAAAAAAAATATCAAGTATACTTCTAAAGTTTCTAATATTTAGTTTTCAACACATTCTTAAACATTCTAACTTCTATTTTATTTTCTAATATCCTGTAGAACAATGATTTTTATTTTATAATAAACTATTCTGCTGTTTTTATAATTTCTTCCAGGTGATAACATTGATCATATATAATATAAAGTCGTATTGAATAATCAAAATCATGATTTTTCGTATTTGTTTGTTGTCTCTCATAATTTTGCAGAATTTCTATGCAGAATGTAGTTTTTGAAACTGATTGAGTTTTATGAAGTGAGGTATTCAACCTCATGCTCTATGCCCATGACAATTTGGAGCTCTGATCCCCTGATATAATACCCAGAGTCAGTACTACCTGGCTACACCTTTAAACACTGGGTATCCATTTTAATCACATTTTACGAAATGCATAAGTTACAGTGAGAATATTCTTTCTCATTTTGTCACTTCATGATTGAAATTAATAATATATGTAAATTATAAATATGTTTCTTTTAAGTTAAAAATTAAAATATTCTAATTATTTTTCTCTTACTTAATTTTGTGCCTTTCATTAAAATATTAGATTTAATTTAAGTAAATAAAGTATTTTAAATATTTCAAAATATTGTTTAAATTAATTTTCTAGTTCTTTTGGTTTTGTTATTAAAAAATAATTTTTTTTACAAATATTAAAATATTACAAATAATATATAAATACAAAAATTCTTAAAAGACTTTTATTTTTTAGTGATATTTTACAGGATTTTTATTTCTTATGGTAAATTATTTTACCAGAAGGAACTTGTATTTTAAATAATATTATTTGCAATGTTTGCTTACTTCTGTGAATCTATTGTAAACAATTGTAAAACTAAATTTCTTAATGAAATAAAATGGTATTATGTCCTAATTTCTATATAAATTTATGTATTTTTGTTCTGTTTTGATTGTTATAAATGAAATTTCTAATTTATTTCAATCAAGTAAAAAATACTAATTGATATATATATATCTATGCATATTTGTCTGGTTTTCTATTATTCTTAATAAAGTAGTAACACATGGACACACACACACACAAAAAAAAAAAAAAAAAAAGAAGAAATTGGAACAGAATTAGTGTTAATAAATGCAATAGACTAATTCTCAGTTTTTAATATATTTGTTTCTCCTTCTTATTTTAAAATATACTTAATAAATGTATAAAAATATTTTCCATTTGTAAAATGCAAGCTTTAAATGTTTTCTAGATTGCATTTTAGGAGCTTGAAAAATTCTCAGACAGGAAGTACTCATTTATTATTATTTCATGTTTTGTAGACATTATAAGATAATAAAATTTATAATTTAATTTATATCTTAAATTAAATTAATAATTTTTAGGATAATAAACACTGACTGCTCTATTAAAATAATAGAGCAGTCAGTGTTTATTATCCTAAAAATGATGGTAAATATTTAATTTTGAAAAAATATTCAGGAGATTATTTGTTTATTAAAATACAATGTTGTTTAATATTTTTAATTTTCTTGTTTTAGGAATTAATGAAAATAATGGGCATGACAGATGCTGTTTATTGGACTAGTACATTTGTAAACTACTTCATCATTGCATTTATTATATCATTAGTAACAGTTATAGTATACAAAATACCTTTAAAAAATTCATTTGTGTTTCTAAAACACACTGACGCATTCTTGTTGCTTGTGATTCTTTTACTATTTTCTGCCAGCATCATTTTGTTCTCCATGGCATTTAGTATCTTCTTTACTAGTGGTAAATTTTATTTTCTGTATTACAAATTTTTTTCATATCTATTGAAATTTAAAATGCTATATGATTTAGAGAATTTCTTATGCATGTTTATAATCAATTTAAGAAGCTATTGAGTGCATGAGTTATAGTAAAAATCTATTCTTGTCAATATATTGCTCATACAACAATATATGTAATTTTTATCGTAGATTTTTTTGAATGTGTTTACATTAAAACATCAATTATAATGTGAAATGAAAAAAAATAAACATTTCTCATTTTAAGTTCACGATTAAACTAAAACCCAGTGGCCCAACAGCCAATATGGGGCCAAGGCTTATAGCATCCATATTTATTTTCATGACACTAGAGAAATCCCCAGAGTTTAGTTCCTAATAATGCTTGGTACTCAGTTTTATCGGCCCACTGAAGGGATGAAAAGTTGAGTCGACCTATCGCAACCTGAGGATTGAACCTCAGATCTGTCTCTTGGGAGCGCAAAGCACTACTACTATGCCACCAGGCTTTAAATCTATAATTACATATATAAATTTATAATACCATTGAATTTGTGATTTCTTTTTTAGTTTTATATATTTTTAAGCGATGAGCAAAATAAATTTAAATTAGACTAAATAAGAACAATAGTTTTGTCATCCTAAAATATCATGCCACATTTAAAAGAGCAAACACTGATCACTGAACATTTTTTTTATTCAATTGGATTATAACTTTTTATTATAGGTAACTCTTATATTGTACAACTACTAATAATTTTAATAACTTGTAATGAATTTTTCTAAAACAATATATCCTCCAATCTGTGAAATTATTTATTAAAGATTATATTACATGGTTTATTTTGAAAATGTATGTAATAATAAAAGAATAATATTACAAAATTTGTATCATAGAAAAATTTACATTTTTATGTATCCATTATATTCAGTCTGATCATTCTAATTTGACTAAATAATTTTGTACTAGGAAACTTTTATATTCTTCAATTTTCATTTGCATATTATTTTCACATAGAATTTTCATCAAGCTGTAATTTAAAAATTAAATTTTTAAATAAAAAATTAAATTAAAAGTATTTTAAATTATTTTTTAGTTTTTCAAATTGTGCATTTAATTTTTGCAAGTTGATGAAAGGACTTGAACTTTTGGAATTCAGATTTGATTGTCTATTACAGTTGTCTTTATTTTTCTGTAGCTAATTCTGGGAATTGAAAACATAATAAGAGAATTTCTAATTTTTATTTTAAAATAAAAACTCATGAATGGTAAAGTTCTTAAATTATTCAATTTTGGAAGTTTCTTTTATCAAGCAATATTTTGAATATAAATAATGAAAAGTTGGTTTTGTAAACTTATTGATTATAAGAAGATTATTTAAAAAGTAAAAGAAGCTACCATTTTCAAACTGCATATGTTATTTTATAAAATTCCTTTTATAACAATAGTATTTACATTCTTGTCTTTTTTTGTTTTTTAAATATTTGATCATTTAGAAACTAAAAATACTGATTAAAAAAATCATATCAAAAAAGAATATATTAAAAAAATATTCTGTGGAGATTGTTATAAATTGTTAGGGAAACAATTGAAGGTATTTTGTTATACTTATGATAAATTATTTAATAACTGCACATTTTTTTAGTTCTTTTGTTAATTTGTAAGGATTGTAAATTTTTGAGAGAAAACTGATTCTGTCATTTTTTATAGTTCTGATCTATGTTATTAAATATTAATCAAATTTTGTTTTAAAGTTTGTATTTGCATCACAGTTCGAAGGTTTATTTTTTGTTATTTTGTACTTAATTTTTATTCAATCATATTAATATATATATTATATATATATAGCATCGATAACTTTAATAATTTTCATTTTTTGTAGGAGTTTTTGCAACTATAGCCTTATTATGTGTCTACGTTACTGCTTTTACTCTGTTGATGTCAAATTATTTCATTATGAACACAGATATTACCTATTTTCCCTTGCCTTTAACTGCAAAATTGGGAATTTGCTTGCTACCACCTGGGGGTCTACTTTCTATGTTTTTGATTGTGTCCTTTTATGAATTTAGTGGTATGTATTATGTTAATCCTATTTATATCAGTGCAAAGTTATTAACTTGATTTTGAAATATTTATGTTAAATATTTTGCAGTAATTCTTTGACAAAAACTTTTCATTTTAAACATTGAAAACAATGATTTAAAAATGATAAGTTAATATTAATCATGTTTTTTGGCATAATTAATCTCAACTATCATTAAATTATACAATGTATTGCATTGATTGACATAAATCATTATGTTTATAAGACAAATATGTTTCATGATGGTAAATTAGTCTAATTTTATAATTTTTTCAAAAACTATGATTTCAAACTTAACAGAATTTTAAAGTTTTTCTAAAAATCTGATTTTTTGAATTTATGTTTAATGGAGCTAATTAATCTTAATTATATGATTATTGATTTCATTTTGTTTTAGATGTTATGTATTACTGGAATATAAATATATAATCACTAAAACATTTTAATTATTATTTATGTTATTTTATAACAATAACCAAATTTAAATAAGTTTTTTAAGTGTCTGTTTTGTAATCATTTTTATTTTGTATCTAATATCACAAAATCTTTATAATTCTATTTATTTATTATTTTTTTGAAAATATTTATTGAATATAACATTAGTTTATTATTATTTTTAATTAAATTATTTCCTTATTAATTTTATTGTCTCTACAAAAGCTGAACTAAAAGAATTATTATATATGTAATTAAATGCAGCATTTAGATGCATATGTATACCCAATAGGTTGTAAAAAAAATCACATTGATATTTTTTTTAAAACTTATTTATCAAATGTTCTAGAAAATTGTCTTTTGAAAACTAGTATTTTTGCTTATAAAGTTACAAAATAGAGAAAGTTTTATTTAATGACTTGGTATTAAGTTTATAATCACAGTATACTGTAAAGCTTTTAAAATTTTTAAATGACTTTTCGTGTCGAAGGATATTCTAATGCTGCTATATTTAGTTTTATTTTTTGCATCATGAAACTTATTTTATTTTTTTTTTGAATAACCAATCAGAGAGAAATACTTTTGTTTTAAAATTCACTTAATTAATAAGTCAAGCATTGATATTTTCATTTCAGATTTTTATACCTGTGTGATAATTGCTTAGAAATATTTTTAATATTAAAAAAAGAAGTAAAAAGTTTGTTTCTCTCTTTAAGAAAAAATTGGATTAAAGGAAATTTAATTCTTAAACATAATCTTTGTTAATAAGTTTTGAAATGCATAATAAAATATGAGAATAATTGTTGTCTATTATAGTAAATAATAGTAAAATATAAGGACTTGGAAGTTATTTATTAAATTTAATATATAGATAATTCTTAAATATTGCAATTGTTGAATGATTCATATTTTAAAAAAAATTCGCATTCTCAATTTAGTTGAAATTAGAAATATAATACCTTAGGTGTATAACTTGCGTATTATGTAATTAGTTATTTAAATATGTATTGACTGTTAAGTTAAATTGTTCAAGGATTAATAATTGTTCAAAGATAATCTTCAAAATCAAATTTTGAAGTTGAGTATGTGTTCAATATTACACATTAAGAAAATTCACTTACCCAGACATATCATTAATTTATTGAAGTAAATCATTGAATTACCTGTGAAGAAACGATAAATAAAAAAATCATTTGTGAAGAAATATTTGATCAAATGTTCAAGAAATTTTTTTTCTTCTGGAAACTAGTTTATAAAGAACTGCTTATAAAGAAATAATATTGTTTATAAACAATAATAATTAGAAATAAAAGCAATTGGAATTATTGGAAATAAATGCAAAGTTCACATAGAAATATTAAAATGAAGAATAAAAATGGATGTTTATAAATAAACTTGAAGGAAAATTTATCCTGACTGACTAATCATGACTTTTCAGATAAATCAAGTTGATAATAAAATACTTAATAATAAAATACTTAAATTTAAAATTAGTATGGAAAAGAATTTAGAATTAATATTGAAAGGATTCCTTGTTTGTTAAGGAATTATTTAATAAGCAAGGAGGCCTTCCTATTTAAAATAAAAAGAATGTTAAATAAATAATCAAAAACTATACATATAGAGATAGATTTATTATGTGTTTTGTTGTTTTTCAATGACTTTTTATTTGTCATTTCAATTCAGATGTTGTTTTGACAGCATATAGAGTATAAGCCGTAGACCTGGTAACTAAAGTGCGGCATTTATACAATTGCTGCTCAATATTTACCAGGGGTCTAGAAAATCAAACTCCCAAGCAATTGTTAACAGATTTGCATGTCAAAATGCTTTATCCATTTGACTTTATTAAATAATCTTGCACTTTTGCTTTTAAAAGAATACTATCTTAACTCTGGGCTACAGTGAATAGTAGTTAAAATATTTATTGTTGCTTAACAAATATCCTAGCTGTCAAATATTTCTGAAAGGTGTTTGAATACAATCCATGTCAGCTTTTGAAAGACTTCATACATAATAGGCCATTTTCTTATTTCATAGGATTTTAATTTCTTATTTAGAATTTATATAATAAATTTAATGATTCTTGTTCATCTTTGAGCGATCTCCCACATAAGCCTTGCAAAAACGTTTTGAACACTAGACTTTGTTATATTGTCTATTTAATCTTATTTAGTTATAAGAATTTCTCTTAAATTACAGGAAAGTTTTTGTCCTTGTATTATAACTTTTAGTTTAAGTATATGTAGTTTTTCTCAAATGATCTTCCAGAAAATGTTTATTAATTATAGGAATATGGAAAACACTTTCTGCATACAAAATTGATGATTTAATCCTGTTCAACAAAGTATAACATTTGAGCTTGTATTTAATAATGAATTATTATTATTTTGATATTGTGATCATCAATTTTTGGGTTAATTTGTTTATGTGTTTATCTTTATTAATGTAGATTTTTTTTCTAGGAGAAGGAGTTCAATGGCATAATTTGAATGAATATGCAGTTAGTCCTGACATAAACATGTCATTGATGTTATCATCAGTATTTTTCTCTTGTTTTTTATATTCTTTCATCATTTGGTACTTTGATAAAGTTTGGCCTTGGCAACCAGGAGTTCCAATGCCATTCTATTTTTTATTTACAGTTGAGTAATTTTTCTTAAAAAAATAATTGAATTGATTACTCAAATGTTGAAAGAAAATGTAACATTTATTATTTAATTTTAGAAAAGCTATTGGGGTGTTCCAAGTTTTAAAGAAAATGATGAAATAGAGTTAGTGTTAAATGATGTGAAGTCTGACTTCTTTGAAGAAGATCCTACTGGAGTATCTCCTGGAGTGATCATTCAAAATTTGTCAAAGGTTAAAAGAAATTAAATTTTTGAGGATTATCATTTAAATGGATTGATATTAACAATTTAATAAAGTATAAAAATATATATTATATTTCATAATTTCTTTTTTTGATTTCCTAAAATAATAAGACAATAATAGCATTGTAATTTTTACAGTAGAAAATTATTATTTAAAATATTACTTATTATTGCGTGATTTAAGTACTTATTCTTGTTTTTGCTAGCTGTCAAATGTAAATATTTGCTTTTATTGCAAATTTTACTTTAACTATTGTTATTTCTTTTGTTTATTCACAGACTCAGTTTGCATAATTAAAATGTTTTAATTAAGATAAATTTGAAAGTAAAAACTTATTATATAATATAACTTTTGATTTTCTAAAATGTATACTTTTATTTGTTCTCTTATGATTTATTTATTAAATCTTTTTAGGAGTTCCGTGTGGGATTGCATAAAAAGTTAGCAGTTAATAATGTATCATTAAAAATGTATCATGGTCAAATTACCGCTCTTCTTGGTCATAATGGTGCAGGAAAAACTACAACTATAAATATTCTAACCGGTAATTATATTATGAATTTAAAAATTTGAAAGTTTTAAATGTTTACAGTATGGTAGTAGATAAATGGAAAAATAAATTATGTAATTATATTAAAAAGGTTATAAACATGTTAATTTTTTCAAAATTTTGATTGAATGAAACTCTTATTTTCATAAATAATTTTTGTAAACTAGGTTGTATTTCATTTATAAAATGCCTTATTTGTTAAATTGGATTTGCTCAATTTAAGTTGGAATCTAGAATGCCTATTTAAAAAGTCTGGGAAAAGATTAGAAAAATCTGAATTCTTTTATTATTTTATGAAATGAAACTTTGATGTAATAAAATTAGTTTTATCACTTTTGTCTATCAAAATCAGGAATTAATCAATGAAACTCTAAATTTATGAACTACTAAAAACCTTACTTACATGGATCTATAATTTTACCAAATTTTGTGTTAATGATGATTGCTTAAGTAGACAAAAAATAACTTTAATTTTCATTCAACTTTTGTATTTCAGAGAATACATTAGAATGAAGGATGTAGCTTTTAATTGCCACTATAACAATTGCTGTTCTACTCTTCATCAATCATGACAAATATCTGCACTTTATGTTGATTTGTAACATTGAATGTAAATCAATTTAAAGTGCTTATATTAATACTAGTTTTAGTCCTATGTTTGCATTTTGCAGCATCTTCATAGTGTCTTTTCTGAGAAACTATATAATTTTTTATTATTGACTAATTTAAAATTAGCAAATTTAATTTTATTTCTTTTATATATATATATAAAGATATTTAAAAAATTTTTCTGTTGGCTAAAAAATAAAAATTTTTTTTTTTAATTGTTGGATTTTTATGTAAAACTATGTGTTATTATTTTTTTTAAATTGAATAAGTTTTATGTATATATTTAAATACATTTTTTCTAAATTTTTATAAATATATTTTATAAAAAATTTTTATAAATGTATTTAAATAAGACCTTTTAAACCTTTTGCATATTTGAAAAAAAACTTCTTTGAATGTTTTTTATATTTGTTTATTTAAAGAATTGAATATTCATAGGTCTCTTCACACCAACCAAAGGGACAGCTTCTATTAATGGCAAGGATATATTAACTGAAACTGTTCATGCACGACGTGGAGTTGGTGTATGCCCACAGCATAATGTTCTTTTTGAAACTCTTACTGTTGAAGAACATCTGAAAATTTTTGCTGCTGTAAGTTACTGAATAATATGATGTAATATAATTTTTTTTGTGCATACATAGTTTATTATTTTTAAATATAACATTTCTTCTATTTTAATTATTATGAAAAAGGAAGTATTAGTTTACATATGTGTACCTGCTTCTCTTTATAACTTAAAACACTTTAAAAGGGAAGTCGAACAGTTCAAATCATAAACATTCTGTTATATAATCATTCTATGTAAATGTAATAAAATATTTGAATCTCAATTAGATATTTTATTATGATATTTTAAATTTTTTTTTCTTTCTGAAATAAAGCTGTATTGTAATATAGCATCATATTTTTCTGTGTGTAAGTTCAAATCTGAATGAAGTGATATCAATATTAATTGTTGAATTTCTTTTATTCATGATGTAAGAATTGGTTATTATTCTGCTCTTTAGTTAAACAATTTATGAATGCAGCTTCCAACTTGTAGCATGCATGCTGATCTAAATGTACTTTGAACTATATTTTATATAATTAGTTTGAAATTTAGTTAAAAATATTTTATTGTTGTAATTTAAAATCTAACTCTCAATAAGGCTTTAAATTATACCTGATTGTTTTGTTAAATTTCTTCATTGATCATCAATAAGTTAACACAAAGTG
>JAPDSC010113010.1:0-16722 GCA_026290005.1 Latrodectus geometricus
CAGCAAGTCTCTTGTCGTATGAGTCATGAAAGAATTAACTTGCATGTCTTAAAAAGATTGAATGTTAAGAAGTTGAAGAAAACAAGTGATTTCTTTATATCAACTAAGAAAGTTGTTGCACAAAGGAAATGTAATGAAAATGACATCTTTTAAAATGAATGTAAAATATATAAATTTTTATCTCAAAACTAAAAAGTTCAATCTAAATAAAAAGTATTAAGATAATCATACACATAGCACTTGAACACAGTAAAAACTTTTTTTCTATCAAACAAATATTCTTTTTTTATCAAAACAAAAGTATATCTTCAATCCCGGTATTGAAAAAACTAGTTTCATATGATATTAAAAATATTTTTTTAAGTAATTATATAATATATGGCTTTATAATTTGAAAAATTATACCATAAACTTTCACATTAATTTTCTTAACACTCCTTTATGTAACATAGATTTTATCATTTTGAATTTTTTTAATTAAAACTTCTTAGATTATCTCACACAAATTGCATATACACAAACGAGCTTATATGAAACATTAAATGGTTTCGATAAAAATAGTAAGAGTTATTAATACGGATTATTTTTTTTAATTTACAACTAACTCTTCTATTTATTAGCACATTTTAAAGGCAGAAAATTCAGACTAACTACTTTAGGTGACTCATTTGTAAAGAAGTTTATATATATATATATATATATATATATATTGCCTCTTTATTCTACAAGTTACAGGAATGTAACCATGATTTGTCAGAAAGTAGCTAAGAAATGTATTTATATATAAATATGTAGACACTGTTTTAAAAATATTGTAGTTCCCTCTTCTAGTAGTTTGATTAAATAATGAACATTAAGTTCATTTTCTATTATGCCTACACGTGGGCTTTGGTCCAGGAGAGCTGAAGATTATTTTTATGATAGATAATTAGATTATTTATAATTAGCTACTGATGATGTTGATTAAGTCAAAAAAGTAAAACTGAAGTGCTGCCAGTCTGAATTATATCATCAGTAAATTCACAGTTACTTATTTAGATTACTGCTTGCTGGATTACCATTGCTTCTTCTGATACATAGTATTATATTGAGATAATCTTAATTTGCTTGAGTGTATCTCAAATCTATATTCGAATACTAGAAGTGAGCCACCTTTATCATGTTCGGATCCATCTGTGTAGATATTAATGTCTGTAGACACTTGTTTTAGTAGAAAGGGGATTAATACGTTAGAGTGGGGAATATTATGAACTTTTAAATTTTTACTCTAAGAAGAAGGATTGGCAGCATCTTTGTGAATAGGATTTTTACATTGTTCTTGTCAGATAACATTATTAACTATTAGTTTTTTTATATTTAGTTGGAGAATGATAGTATTAAAACCTTCATTTCCTTTCATATTATTTATAAGCATAAAATTAGATTTGTTTTATTAGTTAATATAAATCTTCACTGTATGATAAAGTTAAAAGAGTATAATGGTAAAATTTTAAGAACATTATACAGTACAAAATTTCTAATTTTATCAAAAATGAAATTTTCAAATTTTTACTTAAAATATCGTCCTCTTTTTGATAAAATTAAAAATATTCATGTATATATTTCATATAAGTTCGGTAAAATTATAATAAAACAAATATTTAATTTGTAGAAACTACTATCAAGTTTACTAAAATAACAAGAAATAAATATTGTTCATAATAAATTTATTTGTATGAAAGAAGTAATAAAACGATAGATCGAAAGACTCCATTGTTTTTAATTTATTGAAATATATAAATTTCTATGAAAAATTAGAAAATTCTACTTATAAGTTTTTTTTTTATTTATGTTTACAGAATTAACTGTATTATAATAGTTGAAAACTTTTTTCATGTGGAATTGTTTGTATACGAAATAAAAATTTAATTGAGAACCTGTAGATAAATCAATACAAGTTTCACTAATTCAACAGAGAATTGTGCTCATTTATATTTCTGATGTATTAAATTTCAAAACATCAAAACTACTTCAATCATTGGAACATAATGGTGATAATGAATATTGATGCCAAGAAATATTGGCGTTTTAAAATGTCATATTAAAATAGGAACAAACTATTTTTAAGTTCAGTCAATATTTTCTGAAATTGTCAAAACAAATTCTAATCTTGTTAATTATCATTCACTAAAATACTTTAAAATAATTATTTAGTTGTGAAAAATTTAATTGTAAAATAATATATATCTATGTGCTTCAACATGCTGTCACAAAATATAAATAAACCAGAAATTTAAAAAAAAAATGTTTTTTGTTGTTTTAAAATAGAATTAATATTTTTCTTAACATCTGTAATTAATGTCTTCTTACGATATGGAAATACTTTACGAAATTACTATAACTATTTTTCAAATTATTTATTTTCCAAAATTCGCAGAAAAATTAATAACCAAATTAACAGATGCCAATATATTTATAAAATAAAGGTATTTAAAGCAGAAGACAAATTTTAGAATTTACAAGTTAATTTAAACAATGTTCCATATTGTTATGAGCAAATTATAGTTTTAGCAAAGAAATTATAGAAAATCCTAGTTATTATTTTTTTACAATTCCTTTTATTGTACAAATTGAATTAAATCAGTCGTGAAACAATACCAAGAGGAACATAATCATTTATCAATTTATAATATACTAAGAAATTGCCCTGTTGATTTATATTGAAATGTCAATAAAACTTTATTTCTGAATATTTCTCTAAAATGATTCATTTCTGTTATAATGAATGATAAACTATCTTAAAATAATACTAAATTTTTGTTCAAGGATAAATTTAATTTCCTATAAGATAACAAGTATTCAAATATTCTAGCTGATAATTTTTCAACAAATTCCCTTTACAACATGTATGTCATTTATGAATCATGGCTGGACAAACATTTAACACGCCGCTAGAACGAAACATGCAAATTTAAATATTTCTTTACATTGCTTCAGCCAAAATTACCATAATACAACTCAAAAGAAGATTCTTCAGGGACAGGATCTTGTCTTATGGAAATAACATGAGTTACTTTTGGATATTTAATGAGTTCATTTATGACATCCAGAATAAATTTTGTTTTTAGTAATTTGTGTAAATAAATTCAACAGTTGCGTCTAGTGCAGTCATTTTAATTATTTTTGCACGTGTGCGAACTAGGTTTTAATTAAAATTCAGCGTTTAACATTATATAAAGAAAGTATTTTCTCATGGGTATAACTCATTTAATTTGATACAATATATGAATAGTTAATAATTTGCTAAGAAAGCGAATAGTTCCTAATACAGAATATTGAAAAATATAAAAACAGCACAGACACATCATTTGATAATACTTTTCATAAACAATGCAATACAGTGCAATGTTGCATACTCCAATTTTATTGTTAAGTTACGAAAGACCCCTAATTTTATTATTTATAAGCTATGTAACACACACAACTTTATTTCTCTAATTCACACTAAATAAAACTATCTAAAGTTTGTATTCACTACACAAATTACAATTTAAAATTATATTTATTTTTATCCTTATTATCTGAGCATTTGTATTAATATGTGGGTTATCAGTTATTGCTCAAATTAGGATTATTTGTTTTCTTTTTTGTATAGGAAATTAAACTTTGGACAGACTATTTTATTTCTATTTGTTACGTCTACATATTTTGCATAACATAATTGTGAATTACTTTAATTGATTATTAAAAGATCATTTAAATAGTTTGAACCTATTGCACTGTATCAACATGCATATTTTATTTAATTACGTAGCACAGGAAATGGTTATAAAGATCATTTAATCAAAGTATCAAAGATGGAAAATTTTGAAGATCATCAAAACTAGAAAAAGATCACAAATATTAGAAGTGAAATGCTTATATTGAGTTCATGAATAATTATAAAAACCACTTAACATGTAACATAACAAAATATTTTACAATTGATATTTTATAATGAAAATATTTTGATAATAATAAGATAATCAATTATTTTAGTATAAAATACTCACAAAAAAGGAAATGCGTCAGACATGGTTTTTAATACACTGCAGAAAGTATAAGAATTTTAATCATTTTTACTTCTCTTTTTATAAAATTAATAAAAATTTAATAATTTCATTTTATGCGTAATTTTGTCAACAAATTACTCAAATGCATAGATTTAAATGCATAAGTCTTTTATGACTTATATGTGTAGATTAATTGCATAATTGCCATATATAAATGCAATATATATATATGTATATGTACATATGTATATATACACACACGTTTAATACCAAATGTATTAAATTAATTTAGTTAGTAGCAAAATATTAAATCTAATTAAAACAAAATGCTATAACAATTCAAATTGTTGATTGCTTATAATGTAAGTAACAAATAGCATGTGATAAGCATTCAAAGAAGTATGATTAAAACAATTTGCGATTATTAAGAGTATAACACAAATTTTAAAAAAAGAAAAAATATATTATATTGACAGCAGTAATTAGAGAATGGGAATTAAGAAGTATTTCTCACGCACTTTACCATAAATCATTTAACTGTATTTAGATGTAAAAATATTTTTCTTCAGTAATCCGATCTTGTAATGTTACCTTTGTTACAGATGAGAATAATCCCATCATTTAAATCATAGAAATTAATCTTATTTAATCAATCATTTCATTTTAAATGCAGCTTCAAATGTATTTTGTTCTGTTTGCTTAATAAAATTTGACTTATATAGATTGCTAATAATTTAAAAATATTTTGTATAAACTTAAACATTTAAAATTTTTTGATACTTAAATATTTTTCTTTTCAACTACTTAACATTTTATGAGTCAAATTTTATGAACTTGTGTATTCACTGCTAGTCCCTTAATATTCTTTATTTATAACTATTTATGTCACAGTTTATCGCTAGCCGAAAGTGAAATACATTTATCTGCGTCCATCAGGAAGATCATGGGACAACAAGTGAAGACAGGTGCCTATGTTGGCATATAATGTGCCAGATAATTATTGGAGTATTTTTCATGTAAAGGACTGCATTAATATCATTTAAACCAATATTGATAATTTAAATCTTTCATCATAGAAATGTTACATTATTCATTATTTTAAATTGAAAGTTTTATATATATGCGTGACTTCTGCTTTTTTTATGTTCATTACAAAAAAAAGTTAAGGAGTACTATATTATTCAATAATAATTTGTTGTATTGCATTTTAATATTATACTTATCTATTAGTTATGAATAATTCAAAAAGGAAAACACAATTTCTGCTGGAAACAGTTACTATAAATTATAACATACTGTGAAATTTATGAAACTTTTCAATTAAACCAACGTTATGTATTCTAAAAAAATGTTCAAAAGTAAATAACCCCTTTTTTATAAGTGTTCAATTTATCATCCCAAATAAGTATAAATTATTTTATTAAGCAGATAAGTATTATTAAACTTTAATCGTCATTATATATAATATAAACTATTATATATTCTATATCTATTACACTATTAGGAATATAGTAGATCATATTAAGGTTTACATTAACTACCATTATTATTATATCTTACATGTAGTAAATAGCAAATTATCATGTATTTCTGTTATTGAAACCAATTTTTTTTTATAATCAGTCAAATTCACTTGAAGAAGTAGTTTTTAACATTTCCTAAAAATCTTTTAGTTTAGATAGATTGAATCAGGATACAGTATTTGTTTGAAAATGAGCTTGCCGTATGTTACTCAACAATGAAAGGAATCTGCATCTGAGATGTACAATCCCATAACCCTCCAAAGTCTTTGATAAATCGGATTGAATATCCTTCTTCACAATCACATACTTTTGATTCAGATGACAAGTGGTATAAGAACTGAAGAGTATAATAATTTCCGTAGAATCCAACATCAATTTAATATTTTATTTATGATTTTAGTTCTTTAACTTTCAATTTCATTATAAAAATACTTAAAAGTTAAAATTTCATTGGTTTTATATAGTGTCTATGTATCCTTATATTAAGAGTAATTTTGACATCACATTATACGGTTTAGAAATTCTCAGTTTTCAATCATTTACATTTTTCTTTTTTATAGTCAATTTAATGACTCTAAAAAACTAAAATTTGTTATAATTTTATATAGAAAAATACATTTCTGTGAATATATCAACCCCGCTAATATTTTTAAATTCTGGCTATACGTTGTATATATATGAAATTTTATATTATATAATAAATAATATATTGATTTTTTTACTGATTTTTCTCTTGTGATTTGATATCAATTGAAGATAATTTTAAAATGTTAAACAATAAATTCAACAATTTATTTCAAAATAGTTAAATTTATATATGCAATTATTATTTGAAATATTTTGATGAAAAATTACATTTTATAATATCATAAACTTAAAATTCATTTCTATTTAAATACAAAATAAAAATGTTTTAAATGTATATTCTTAACTAAACAACTTATTTCAAATCATAATTGTGAGTAAATTATTATTTATTTAAGTTAACGTTACTTTTATGCCTTGAAAATTCTACATTCTTGTAGATATACCTCGAAAAATATTCTACATTTATTCAGACAAATCTTGAGGGAGATAGGACTCTGAAAATATTATTTAAATATTTGTTTCATTATAAAGTACTTTTTTGTTAAGAATATTTTATAAAGTTAATGATGTTTTAGTTAAGAATTATTATTAGATATTTTACTTCTGTAATATCTGTTAGAGAGTGGAATAGAATATTAGAAACTGAAAATTTATTTAAAAAATTGTCCTAACGTAATCTAGAAATATGTTAAAGGAATAAATAACTATCACTTTCTTCATGAATAATAAGCATTATATTTAATATATAGAATATAGAAATAAACATACAAAGTTTGATATTCAAATTAATTGTCCTTATATAAAAGAGAGAAGAAACCTATCTTCAACCAGTGACGAACTACGACATAAAAATTGTTTTTAATTTACTAAATTATTTATATATTAAAGAGTTAGGCCATTTGGAGAATTCTTATTTTATTTGAAACATCAACCACTTACTATAATATATTCAGGTTTTTTCAGTCTTCTATAAATATATAAGAACATGTTTTTCACTTTAAACATCCCCTTATAATACCTTATTTATATTACACATAAATATAATATTAAAAGTATTCTACGTATCTCTGGTAAATAACTTCATCCCCTTTAATTTCATTGACAAGTCTTACTCGTATGATATGTTCACACCTTCATGTACACATGCTCACTCTTATGACATTCCTCAACATTAAAATCTATTATATTTATTTTTATTATGGTTACCACTTTTATTTTAAAATTAGACATCAATTTTAATTTAATCAATAAAGTAAATTGCTTTTTTTTAAATAAAAAGTTTTCTTATTTTACAACATGTTAATAATACAACGTGAATGGATTGATAAAAGTATCATTTTGAAAATTTATGGAATATATATTATTCAGGTTTTGTAGTGAAGTAATTTTCAAATGAAGGAAATCAAAAGTACAATTACTTTACTTCTATAAAACAAATTAATAACTTACATGATACTGATTAACTTGTATATTTATAGTCACTTCTTGCACATAGGGGTTTCTTCGACTAGAATCTAAAATGGATTTTGAACAATTACAAACTTCGAAAATCTAGGTTGAGAATCGAACAAACAAAATATTGAAGGCCAGAGCCTATAAAACATTGATTCCCATTAACGTCAGTGTACCAAGAGTGTGAAAAATTGAATTTCTAAACATGATATGAATGTCTGCACCAAGAACACTTGCTTATTATACAGATGGCTTTATTTCTTACTTTTATTTAAATTTAGAACACATTACTGAATTATTTATTCTTAGTTCTAATTTCATCTGTATTAAGCATATGCTGTTAATAATCTACAGATAATCACATCACAGTCCAATAGATTTTAGGCTACTATCGAAAACCGTATCAGTCCTTGCCGTAAGACAAGATTTGAAAAATACATAATATCATATTATTTACACTGTTAGTTCAGTAAACTGATGAAATATTAGCAATCTAATGGCAAACATTAAAATGAGTGGAAGGAATCTAGAATTAAGACACAATGAATCACCATTCCATATCATTTTTAAAACAATTTTAATATAGAAATGTTTATAAATATGAGTTGACTATTAATGTCCTTCACAATTCCCTGCGTCTATCCATGTTTTAAGAATAATAAAAATAAAAATTTTGTTTTTCTTCTCTTGCTAATAAATAGTTCACTTTTTTCATAAATTCTGGTTATTATAGCTGGATTATTGTTCATATGTTATGTTCTTCAAAAATTAATACCTCCAATACATTAATAAATTCCCGCTTAAAATCACATATTATGCCTACATTTTATTGGTGTTCTTAAATTAAAAGGTAATTCGAATTTACCTGCAACGTGATTAGGATTTCATTGGATTTCTACTCTGAAGAGCCATAATACGATTCCTATCCTATAAATTCAAAAGTCATTCTCTTCTACGTAAAATAAGCATTTAATATTTGTTATCGGTATAAATCTTAACTAAGCAAAGCAAGATTGTTACAAGTTTCGATGTACAATACGAATTCTGTTTTATTTGGTATCTGGTCTCCATACTTTTTTGTAGTTAACTGTGTATCGAATAAACATAATATATATAGCTGTTTTATAAATAAATGTTTCAACCATAACATACTGGCTATCATAAATTAAGGAAAAATATTATAAATGGAACGATACGCAAAATCTTATACTTGAAATTTATTGCAACTTTTACACATTATACCTCACATAGGAAGATAAAATACCATAAAAAGAAATCAACAAACAATTAGGATGTTATAAAAATTAGCATATAAATACAATGAACAAATGGGTAGTATAAGTTTAGTATAGGAAAGTACCTTCAATATGGGGCATGATCACCCAAGAAGCTAGGCAGCACAAACAGCGATGCGTGATGTTCTCAATTAGCCGGTCTGTTAATTTCGGGGGAATTGCGAGCCATTGCTTTTTCAAAGAAGTTGAAAGTGGGGTTAGGTTTATAGAAAGGGAGATTGAGAGTAATTGCACGTTACTCTAGAATATACCAAATAAGATCGATTGAGTTAAGATCTGGTGATAGAGCTAGCCACAGAACGGACTCAATTGTTTTCTGCTCAAGATACTGCGTGAAGATATCCACTAGACACTGCGTGCTCTTGAATTATCAACTTGTAGCACGAACACATCACCTATTTCCCAGGCATAAGGGCACATATAAGTATCCAGCATGCATCTCTATGGATGTGAGAATTAATATTTCCACGGAAAACACATGAAGGTCTGTGAGTCTACCCAAAGAGATAAAACCCCAAACACAGACGTTTCGTGATCTGTATCCATCTCTTTTACGGATGTTTATAGGAGGAAAACAAATTCCACGTTATCTTCAAATAAAAATGCGCTAGCTATATCACTTTCAAAGCTAAACCTGGACTCATCCGTCAAGAATAGAACAGCTCCATTGATCCTTCGTCCAGTGGATATGTTGGCGTTGACATTAAAAACGTTTCCCTCAATGACGTGATTCATATGCTCACATAAAGATCACGTTCGTGAAGCCTTCTACGCAGGGCTGGTTAGATATCATTCTTCCAGACTTACTCGAGTCTGCTGAGGGAGAATCTAAATTCAGTCGCAGCTGCAGTTTTATTTCTCCGTGGGCATAATGTCAAATATCTGTCATCAGCACGCCTAGTCGTCCTCGTTTGACCCTCCTGGATGAAAAAACCGTGGTTTGAAATTATTGACAAAGACCACGAATCACAGACGGATTCATATTCAGCAATCTAGCCACTTCTATTCTTTAAATTATTCGTCATCAAAAAATTTTCAATTAAATGATGCCTGGAAGCCATTGCTATAATTTTGCTATAACAGATTTCTAATTACAGACACGCAGTAACAATGGTAGTCTTGCTACGAGACATCCATTTCTATGCTCCTCGCAAATGACGTATTCGCAGACTACAGTAGCACCACTATTTTACATAATTTTATGTTATAACAGTTTCTTTTACTTACCCACATATTCAAATTTCCTTGAGATTTGCTTATTTTTGGGAGAAATATTGCTATTTTAGTGATTTTTCCTTAATTTTTGATAATCAATGCAGTTGTTTATCTATTGTTAAAGCTCAAATTTTTAAACTCACATCTTAACATTCTCACAACATCCCCAACAATTGGCCTTATTTATTTCCATCATGAAAAAACATGAAAATTACGACTATTAATAATATTCCAAAATACATAAAAGTCTCAGTAATGATATTAAAAAACTCAGTGAATAATTCCTCTACAATCACCTATTGAATTAATTTGAAAATTAATTTCAATGTTTGAGTAACGCATGTAATATCTATCCGATTAGGATATTAAGATTATGGTACTAGGTTATAGATATTAGGATTCTGCTTTGTGAAATTTTATTAAATTTGAAGCTTATTATAAAATCGTATAATCAAATATATAGTACATATTATTTTTTTATGAAAAATGTAAAATGAATTGAATTTATTTTAATAAATTAAAATGAAAAATAAATGTGAGTATCATAAATATAATTGTATGAGGGATTACCCATATATTTCAAATATTTGCTGACATATGCATAAATTCCTCAAGTAAAAAATGATTAATAGTTTTAACACTGAATTTGCTTGGTTAAAAAAAGAACAAAGCATATAGTTAAAAACTAATAAATCTTCTCACAAAAATCTGAATTATCTCAAACCTTTATTTTACAAACTCATTCTTCTCTTCACAGTAAATGATTTTAATTATCAAGTTATAAATATACCTTAACAATGAAAGCTCTATGTGATATGTTGCTTAATTTTTATGGACTTTCTTATTAGTCATTTTTTCTTAGCATGGTAATAAATCATGCGCCATTAAAATCCAATCCCTTTTACGATGATTAATAATTTCATTTTAAAATAAAATTATGCAAATGTTGTACAGTATTTTTATCTCTTTCTTTATATTTCTAATTTACTTTATTAGATTATAAAGCAAAACTTATTGCATAGCTCTTTAATTTCATATTCTGGAAAGTAATTTCGTTAGTTAATTGCTTTTCAGACCCACCAAAGCACAGTTGGGAAGAAAAAATATTAATGAAGCTGTAAAAAACAACCCCAAAAAAGACGTTCAAAAAATAATTATGATGGAGCACTTTTTTGTTTTGAGTGGAAAAAAAATAATTTTACCTATATTTGTTAGATTATATAAGAAAACAACTTATTTGTAAGTGACTTTTATAAAGTGAAAACATTTAATTCTGTAGACAATTACATAGGTTTATATATCTTTTTTCCAGAAAATGTTAAATAATCAAATATTTATTAATATGTGTAGATTTACACCGAAATTTTATATCAATTAAACCATTTAGAATATTTGTTAACATTATATAGATATTGAAGATATATATCTGCATAATATCATGACAAAATAACTATGCACATTATTTTATTTACAATGTTATGCAGACTTATATATAATATTTGGAAACATTATGAATTTTATTGTTGTGATAATTAATATATTATGACATATTGTTATGATAAATAATAGATTTGATGAAAATATGTAAATACTTGAATACATAATTTACATACCTCTTCAATTAATATTAATTGTAATCCTATTGACTGCAAAGTAAGTATCGTTTCTATATAAGCAACCTACATGATGCCTATTACTACTGTTATTGTAATAGCTTATCCATATTCATTGTTGTAAATATAAGATGATTGATTTAAAAAAATTATAAGTTGTATTCTATGGAATTTACATTTTAATATTTATGAGGCTTCTTAGTGGGCCAAATTTAATATATAAAATATTTATTTTCAGATTAGCATTGTTCTACAGATATTAAACAATATACTGTTACTTGTTGTTATTAATGTTGGTACTGCAAAAAAGAAAAACTGCATCATTGAAAATATTCAGATCAATCTGAAAAATATTTACTATGAAGAGGAAGATAAACGGTGGCACACAAATATTTATTAATAACTATATAGCTGCTTAGAGGAAAAATTGGAATATTTTATTCTCTCATATAAAAAATTCATTGAAAATCATTTCCTTCTTAAAATATTTACATCAGATTCTGCTGATAAGGTAGTATTATGAATCTTATAATGATTTGACAAATAGTTAAGAATGTTAAATATTTGACTTATTTTATAGTTTTCAAATATCTTGTTGTAATATTCTTATAAAAATTAGAAAAATTAAGGCAGAATATTCCATAATCTGATGTAAGTATATTAATAAGAAAATGATTTTCAATGAATTAATCTTGAGTAAACAAGATTTTATCAAGACAAATTTAGTGCTTCAAGCATATTTATAATACTTAATAAAGCTCTTTATAATATTTAAAGATATTTAAATGTTTCATAATAATAAAAAAGCGTGGATTTCTATGGTTATTTACAATGTATCCTTTCTAAAAGTGTATTTACACATCAATGGTCGTACAAAAATTTTAATAACGAGAAATAAAATTCTTCTTGGCTGTATATTTGTACATGCGTATTTTTTATGAATAAGTATGTATGATTTTATGTAGTTTTTGAAGAATACTTGAAGTAATTCTCGAAAAAATATTTATGTATTTAAAAAAAATTAGAAAAAGAAATATTAGAAAAACTTCGAAGTAAATTAAATTACAGAAGTGCATAAAATGAACTAATTTTGCTTACAAAATATGTATATTGAGAAAGCTGGTAATTTTAACATCAGTTTCGTCTAAAAGGTCAAATTATAAGAACCTTAACAATTTTAATACTTAAACAATCCATATTCATGTATGTAGGAATTGAACTCGTGAATTAATGGCTAGAGCACTAATAAGGTGTGTATTAATGTATATTTTCATATTGTTTTCTGTAAGGACGTTTCATATTATTTTCCATAAAGATATTTCCTTTGAAGCTCATTTGAACTGTCTCTCAAGTTTTTTTTATGACTAAATATTTCTTGACACACTTTAATTTATATTAACTTATTTTTCTATAACGAATTTATTCTATAAATTTTATTGAAAAAATATCAAAAATTTATATATATTTTTAACTAAAAAAAATATATTTGTGTGATTTGCGATAAGAATAAAAGTTTAATAATGTTTAATTCGAATAAAGTGCTGTAAAAATTAAAAATGAAAGTTTTTGTGGCGAAGGGGGAGAAACTGTTTTTTTTTTTTTTTTTTTTTTTTTTTTTTTTAATGAGGCAGAAATTTGGTTTGGTTCCTTTCTTAAATCCTGTTCGGTTATGTTTTAATGATATAATTTAGTGTGCTTTATTTAGTATAGTTTGATGAATCTTCAAAATTGCTTAAATCAATATATAATATCTATTTGAAAATATGTGAAATTATTTACTTTTATTTGTGGTAAAATTTAATAATGTTGTAATGCAATTATCAAATAATTATTTTTAACAGTAAGATACATATAAATATTTATTAAACATATGATAAAATTTCCATTAAAATTCTTGCACATTTATATGAAACTTGTTAAAACTGATGAAGTATTTGAGAACTAGACTTTTGAAATTTTGATGGTTAATATATATTTTTTTTCTTTTTGTAATATTACTTTTATGTATGTAAATGAATAAGTTAAAAAAATAATTCTTTACACTTTGATAAAATAAATGGCATTCTTTTTTGAGTTTATAGTTTCGGAAGAAAATATGGTGTATTTATACCAATTTCATGCTTACAATACACCTTTTCTCATAGAAGCCATTAATGTAGATGAAGATTAATTCAGTTGAAAAGGCAAAGATCATAATAAACATGAATTTAATAATTACGTAGTAGATTCTTAGAATATATCAGGCATAATTATAAGACATCTATCATTAATAATAGCCTCGCAAACTTAAGACTAAATAACATCAAACCTTCTTAACTATAAGATTACATCGATTAACTACAGTTTTCTCTGAGCTATATTCTACAGACATCATTCTCATAGTTGAATTTGACCCATCATCTAAATTAAAGTGATTAAAAGTGTTAAGCTGAGTTAATAAAATGCCGAACATCAAATGAGAGTCCGGTGATCGGTGAAGATTACATTCACTTTATCCCAAAGGAGTAATAAAATCCAGGATCTCGATCAAATTAGAGAGGGTATCGTTTCCTGAAACATCAAATTGAGATAAAATGGTCTCAGGTGGATCAAACTCAATCGGTAAAAAATTCCTCGGATTGAGGCTCATTCATTTCCATGACATTTGTGAATAGCAGGATAACCTCATCAGAATGTCGTAGATTAAAGTAGAAGGTAACATCATATATTGACATGTTATTCTCAGTTTTTAAAACTAGCCCATTTTTCTGAATATATATAAATACACATCACTTTATATTTAATTTTTCATAGAAATAGTGGAAGTTGGCTCCATTTGACTTTGCAGCCAAAGTATTACACAAGTGATTCCTTATATATTCTTAGCAAACATAATGTCAAATAATGCTATAAATTATAATTCCATTATTCATTTGTTTTATTTTATAACTATTATATTTATAATTATTATTTTACTTAGTTTAATATGGTGATGAAATATTTGACGTATTTGACATGTTGACAAATTTCCCTACCTTCGTATAATAATATGGGAAATAAAGCGAAATTCAATTCATTTATTTTTTTTAACTTTACATTATACTCAAAATATTTATTTTCAATAAAAATATTCAAAGTTCTAAGTAAAGTCTAACAGCAATTTTTGGAAAGTTCATTTCCATAAATGAGTCTTTCATGTGACATACAAAACATGTAAAGTGGAAAAAACAGGATGAAAATATTTATGATCAATTACTTTATAGTATTAAAATTTTACATAATATTTTTTTTTAATTTTATTAAACATAAATAAAAATGTCAGCATGGTTGTATGCATTTTACATAACTATTTTTATTCAAAATATTCACTCTTAAATAAATAATGGTATATACAAAGTATAATTTTAAAACTGAATTTTGAATAAAATTTCTTATAATCCTATTCATCATATTTTATTTTAACTGTTCAGACACAGCAAAATAAGAATATTACATCTTACGACAGCATTAATTATTCCTATGATTAATACATAAGTTTCAGTTAATTTAAGTATGAATTGTAACTTATTAGTATGTTAAAAAATTAAAACAGTTCATAACATCAGCATAGGTCAAACAATCTAAAATCCAAAAAAAAAATAATAATAATAATGACAAAACTGTATTTGTTCTCTGATAATAAATTTCAAAAATCTTCATAAGTACTTTAGACCGAATTTAATAACATAAACAGTATAAAACTACGTAAGAACCAAGAATCCTCCATATTTAAAAGGTATTATTTTCTTATCATTTTTCAGTGAATGAAAATGAAAGCAGTTATTTTCTAAAACTCTGAATGAACAGTTTCAAAATAATTCATTAATATAAATGGATCAAACCTATAGTTCCTTTTTTTTAAAGAAAAGGCGAAATAAAAAGAAATTTTAGTTTTCTGTTGTGACTGATTGAAGTAATGGTGAGTATCATTACCTCTATCAGTCTTAGATATCATTGAAGGATAAAACAATTTTTTAGGAAATGTTAGCTCATTCAAACTATGTTTCTTGTCACCAATATATAGCAAATATAATTTAGATAATCCTATCCTTTTTCTTGGGTTTTGAAATTAATCAAATTTTAATCACAAAATCTTGAAGGGATAAAACTCTGCAAAATGCATTGACTTTATTTTTTTCTATCATTTACACAAAATTTACTACGATTTATTGGTATGATTCAGATACACGTAAAAGATGTTTATTCCTTTTTTATTGTATTAAAAATGGAGTTTTCAGTTTCTAAAAATTTTGAGTCTTTCGTCTTAGACAAATATTTCGTCATTCGAAACAGAGCTCTAATGTTTAATTCGATACTTTCTTTTTCAATATTCTCATCTAAATAACCGAGTGACGTGAATTCAATAGATTTCTTTACTTTTACGGTATATGCAAAAAATGCTAAAAATGGATATCATTGTTAATGAAAATAACTTTGAAAAATAACTGTCATTCTTTAACTGATTATTTCCAATTTTGTTAAATTATCTTAATTGTATTTCCTTAATGACATTATATTCTATTTTATTAAGGCTGTAAAGAAAGCAATGTCGGATTTATTAAACTTACAAATTATGAGCGAACAACAACTTCCGAATGTAAATTATTTCAGAAATGTTAATGGCACCATTCCAACAATGGTGGCCTTAAAAATGAACTAATAGCAGTTTTATTTTTAATCAAATTAATTTATCTACTTCAATTTACATAAAGATATAGCTCTTTTAAATTTTCTGATTACTTCATTTATTTATTTATATTCATTAAAGAACTGATTGATTTATTAAAAATGTTCTTAAATACTATGTTACAGGTGTTGCAAAAATATCAATCATTTTGACAATATTGATATACCAGTTGACCAGAAAATGATCTGGACTGTTTGTGAGTGGATTAAGGATTGAACATCAATTAAGTTTGATAACATTTTATCATGGCTGAATGGTATAATTATAAAGTGAATTAAGCGCGATATTTTTTTTTGTTTC
>JAPDSC010113019.1:0-13319 GCA_026290005.1 Latrodectus geometricus
CTAATAATTTCGATGTAGTTTGAAATTAGATTCTATAAATGTAATAAAACACAAGGCTTGTTTTGTCAATTTTAAATACTTTTGTAGCTATCCAATTTTTAAAATTCAGAGTCGTATTTTTGGTATATAATTTTATTTTGTTTATCTAACAGAAAATGTTTGGCCACACCTCCAGCCTTTAATCTTCCATATTTTGAGTGTCTAATTAAATGTTTTAAAAATTTTATAGGGTAAATATTTTTTATGAAAACGGAATAAACAGTTTCATGTAATATGTTTAATTTTATATAATATTTGTCTTTTTTATTTGTTAAATTAGTATTTATTTAAATAAAATCCATTTATTAATTTCACATTAATTAAACATTTACTGTATTTACAAAATATTACTAATTTTTTATTCATATAATATATTTAATATTAATAATATTTGTCTTTTGAATTTAATTGTTTAAATCATTTATTTGGTTAAAATTCATTTATTAATTTCATATTAATTAAAACACTTATTGTATTTATAAAATATTACAAAATTTTTATTCATATAATATATTTATTATTATATATTTGTCTTTTTAACTCAATTCTTTATTTATTTGATTAAAATTCTCATTTATTAATTTCATATTAATTATTTAAATACTTATTTATAAAATATAACTATTTTTTTATTCATATAATATACTTAATATTATATAAGGTTAAATTACGACTTAGGTCCCTTTCTTCTCCAACTCTCGAATTTGAAGCTCTTTTTCGCGCATGCTCATTAATTACTCTTTTGTTTTAACCTTTTCATTTGTTGCTAATTAAGTTTCACTTTGAAATAACAGTAGAATTTTTGCTATGGTATTGGCGTTTTTGAAAACGCGCCAAGCAAGGAACCTAAAGCACATTTTCACCATTATATAATATTTGTCTTCTTAATTTAATTCTTTAAGTTATCATTTTTTTGATTAAAATTCTTTTATTAATTATTTATACACTTATTGTAATATTATTTTATATGTAATTATTTTTCTGTACTTTTAATTAAAATCTTGTTTTAGTCTTTAAATTTTATCTTTCATATTTATTTCTTCTTAATTGACATGCATCCTTTACTTGTAAAATTAAATAACAGTTAAAAATATAAATTATGTGAAAGAAAATAATTCGATGTCTGATTAACATAAATAAAAGCTAAATGCAGTGTTGATTTGTGATATTTTTGTATTTAATGTGAAATCCAATTCAACACAGATTTTGTTAACTTTACATATTATCTGCAAAATCGAAATAGAATCTTAAAATTTATACTAAAAAATTATTCTGTGTCCATTCAAAAAATATGTTTCTCATGAGAAATATTTTTCTAAATAATAGGAAGATATATAAAAAAGCTATAAATGCTTCTGCAGTCTTTACATAATCTATAATTATAGGAATGTTTTGTGGACTAATAATGCTAAAAATAAAAACTTGTGATACTTAAACTAGCAACATTTTGCAAATAATAATACAAGTCATTAAAAAGAAAAGTCATCTAAAATCACACATTTTCTTAGAATTTGTAGCTAATTACTTTTCTCTCGTTTAGATTCCAGGAAAATAAGTTCTCTATCCTGGATTTCGCAGTACTATTAGAAGGAATTCCCTTTCGTTGGGGTCAGTTTTCCATTGGTCATAAGAATTTTCGCCAAGGACACCGTTGATGAGAACCTTTCCGGGGCAATACTTTGAAGGACCTCTTTCGATTTTAGATTTAATTGAATTATTTACATGAATTAATTAGATTTTCTTGATCAATATAACACTACAAATCTTGAGCGAAGAATGAAACTTAAAAAACTATACTTGAAACACGAGTAAAAAAAAAAATAATAAATAAATAAATACAATTTTTGAAAGGAACTAAATTAATATAGAAAATAAGATTTTAGTTTATGGTAAGCTCCCCCAGCTTTTCCCTCACCCTTCTCACTCCGGAATTCATTTTTCAAAAAAAAAAAAAAAAAAAAAAAAAAAAAAATATATATATCATTATTCTTCCGCCTTGAATGATCAACTTCGATTATTTTACTTATAATTGGTCTGTGAGTGAACAAATAATCGTTTTCTCCAATAACGTTGAATATACAAGTCCACCCATCAAAAACAAGTCAATTTGTCAGTGGGATGAGCTCTTCAGTGAGTAATTGGAAAAAAAAATGTTGGCCAATATCAGAGTGGGATTGGTTATTTTATATATTATTGGAGATTTGTCTCTCTTGATACCGCTATTAAAAATATATATACGTATTAATCATTCAGTTAAGATAAATTTATTTCATGCAGCATGTAAAGCACATTAACTATTAATACTTGATTGTTTATGCAAGCAATCAATAAATCATAACAACCACTTTATGGTTAGTTTACATTGGCAAGGACAATTTAAATGTTTTTCAAACTTTTCTCGTTCTCCTCTGAAAAATGCCTAGTCACTCTGGTAATATGTGACATGGTTTTAATCCTAAATATGTGTCAGAATTCATTTTAAATTACTGACACACAACTGGCAATTGCTGTTGAAATAGTCAGGACTATTTGAACTGCGACTGTCATAGTTGGAAATATGTCTTAAACTTACATGATTATGCAGGTAAAAACCTTCAACTGAGTTTAAGTTCAATATTTTTAAAATAAAATCTCTACTTATATTCACATATATTTAATTTATTAATGCTCGGTAAATTTATAATATTTTTAGTTTTTCCAAAACTGAATCTCAGAGTATTATTTTTTTCAAGCTTTTTATTGATTCAAATTATAATCAGAGGCTTTCTCTGTCGATTATTTTACTAATGAAAAATTTCACTTATTTTTAATCTGTTTAGTAAGACTGTTATTTATTAAAATTTTGAAATATATTTCTTTATTAATGTCTGAGCTTATTTATAATTAAATAGCAACTAACTTTTATTTTGAATTATTTACTTGTTATTTTACGCAGTAAGGTATTTTTATTCAATAAATTTATAACATTCACTAATATTTTAAACTGTTAATTTACTAGAATGAAGAATAATGTTTCTGCCTGATTTCATTGTACTGCTCTAGAATTATTGCTTTTAAGTTAAAATACTTTTATTATGTAAATTGATATTAGCTAAACTAATTAAAATTATATAATTATCAAGGAACATTTGGTGATTATTCAAACATAAACACATATTTTGAAGAACTCTTTTTGAAGCAGCATTTTTTTAACGTATTCCTATTCTATATCTTTTGTACTGTTCTATATCTTTTGTACCGTGACAGTGCATGTCTCAGAATACGTCTATAGTACAGCAGTTGTATCATGGATTTCCTTCCCCTTTTTAGCGTTCCACTTTCGCCGCATCATATTTCCATCGGGCAGTTGAGGGAGATTAAATTGCCATTTTTGTGTCTAAAAGTTGTGAAATCAGAAAACAGAGAGTACGAAAAATTTAGTGGAAAAAAAAAAAAAAAAAAAAAAAAAAACAATGGTATAAAAATTAATTGGCTTGCTTTTTGCTCTATAATCATATTGCGCTCATATGTGCTGATTAACCTGGTATAGAGTTTAAACTAGTCCAAACTATTTTTGATACATAGGTCTTAGACAAGAATCAAACACATGATCTGTTGAACAGGTGGACAAAGTGTTAATTATTCATCCCAATTATTTTTCATCAATTTAATTTTATTAAATTAAGCATTCATAATGGCAGTTCATTTTTTTTATAAAAGAAAATTTTGTTTAAAAAAATAAACTGCCATTATAAATGCGGCATTTTTATCATTATAATGCCCCCCCCCTACACACACAGTTTTAAATAAATGTATATATTTCCCTTGTATTTTTAAAATCAAAAAGAATTAAATCCCATTTAAAATTGGAAATGAGGCAATTGTGATACGTTTGCGGCTGTGAGGATGTTTTGTGGTTCACCCAAGATGTAGGTTGAATGGGAGGTCTTGGTTCACCTGAGTTGGCATCTTTCCATAACACTTGTGCACATTTAATAATCTAATAAAGTTTGAGCATTTCTTAAGAAAACAAATTTTGGATTGGAGTTGTGTGAATACATTTCCGTTATTTTGTAATAAAAAAGTATTATTAACTTCTTTTGTGTAACTGATTATTAAAAAGATTGCCAAATTATGAGGACTTTAACTGTACCCGTGCTTATTTGTTAACTAGTCTCGCATGAACGCTAAAAATGGCATATCGGCCGAAAAGTTGTCAAATAAATTTCTTAATTTATTTCTCAATTTTATTTACTGTTTTTGTAATGAAAGAGATTACTTTCTGTGAAGGTGATTTTTTTGTTTATTTCTAATATTAGAGGAATGATTCAATTAAATTCATAACGTCTAAGAAATTTCGATCTTATGTGGGAAATATTTAAAATTCATTTCTTCCTGATTTTAATTTATTGTCATATAGCATTTGATTTATCATAAATTCCGTTCATATATAGTTTAACATTTATTATATGATTTCAAATTTATTTATTATGTAGAACTGTGAAAAAAATGACGCATAATTTTCATGTTTCTTAAAAGTTGTTTAAGGTGTTGAATCATGTGTGTTTAATTAAGTATTTATATTTTAGTGCAATATTTAATTCGATTTTAGGCTGTATATGATTAGATACGTTAAAATTCTTTACAAATATATGCACAACTTCTTAGTCTGATGTTAATGCGTAAAAGACCAGAAAAATTATAAAGAATAAATAGAATCTTCACTAAAAGCTAATAGAAGAATGGTTATTCTCTATGGTTTATATTATAACTGAAGTTTGCTTGTAAATGAAATAATATATCAGAATAAAGTTTCATATTATTTTATTAACTAAATTAGCGCATCGTAAAATTCTGTATGTCGTTGGTAAAAGATACAAAAAAGTAATATTTCTTTAAATCCTAATAAAATTACTTGAAAAAAAAAAAAAAAAAAAAAAAACTGTTGTCCAAATATTCTTTAAGTTAAATAAGTGTGCAAAGTAGACCACATCAAACTTTTCATTGATTCATTCATGCTTCAAAATTACCAAAACTTACATATCAAATATTTTACAGTAGAGCTTTATGTTAAACTGAAATCATTTCATTCTATTGAAATTAAAATTTCATAGTTTTCTTGAACAAACTTCATAATATTCTTTTGTATGTTAAGAAATGTCCTTATAATTTAAATTGGGCTTTCCATTACTGTTGATGCATTTCTTGTACTTTGTATCTTAAAGGAATTGATTTATTTTTAAGCAGTGCAATGGTTGATTTAAATCGTTATGGGGTTAATTTTATAATTGTACTATTTTCTTTCATGATTTGTGAGCTATTTACACCATACAATATTAGTGGTTTTATGCTTTACAATTTCGTTAATCCGTTAAACTTTTTTGTTTGTAAACATTGTTTATTTCAGTCTAGTGACCAAATGCCTGGCATTGATGTCACTAAATAAAATTGTTTATTTTTATTTTTACTTCTAAATATACAAATGGCAATCATGGAATTATGCTGATACTGACAAAATAGTGAAAAGTTTTGTGTTTAAAAGTTTCATTATGACGTGTTAACATTCAGAAACTGAATTTTTTTGAGTAAAATGTTAAATCTATTGCATAATGTTGAGTGAGCATTTGGGAATAATTCATTGTAAAAATACACCGCTAGTCTCTTGAACTTTATCATAAAAAAATTTGTATGTCATTATTAAATTTACTCTTAATTTTGAAGTAAAAATTGACAAAAAGTATTTTGACTAAGCATTGTATTAAAGTTGCTGTATTAATTTTTTTTTTCTTTTATCTTAGAACTAATTTTGTGTTAGAATTTGAAACATTTTCCCCCAAATTACAAATTTACTTAGTTATTTTTGAGGTAGTTATAAATTTCAATGTTTTAATTTTTATCTAGTATTTGCTATTTTCACGATGTTATACATTAGTATTTATTTGCTTCAATTTGATGTACTAAACCAAACAATAAAATAAAAGCTTTATTCTTAAGGGCAGTCATGCAAATTATTTTTGATTAAATGTTTGAAACAAAAGAATATTCATTGAATATAAGTTATAAAATTCTAAAATTTGTTTTATATTGTAGTAATTGCACTTAAATGTCTTTAGATAACTTGAAAGTCCTTTGTTTTATCCTTAAAGCTATTTGTTATTTTCATTTATATGTTTTATGATTGAAAGAAGCATCAAATTATAGAAATTAATGCAATAAATTAATCTTGTGTTTAATTTTACATAGCAAATGGTACTCAGACTGCTTGGCCAGACATTGATAGTATAACAGAGGAGGAACAAATAAATTATGCTGTGGAACAATCATTACAAGGTAAAAGTTAACCAATTATTAGAACAGTTATTAGAAACTCACAAATTAAGCATATGAATTTCTGATAAGTTGACTGTTTCAATTGTGATGGAAGTGTTATAAAACTAGATGATCTAGTTATAAAACTAGGTGAGTGAAAAACATAGAATTTTCATAAAGAGCTGAATATTAACAGATTTTGTTAGAACATATAATCATTTTTTGGACCTCTTCATATTACCATGTTACAAAAATATATTTTGCTTATTCAATATGCATTATATTTAAACAAGCAAAAAATTAGATTTCTATGTGTAATGTCAAATTATAAATCATTAATTCCCTATTAAAATTTATAAATTCATTTTTTCAAAATACTTGGTTATAAAAAAGATTAATATATACCTAGGTTACAATAAGAAAAGCTTTTAAGAATTAAGCAGAAAAATTTTTACTGGTGAAGTTGTCAAAACTTCATTATTCAGTAATCTGAAATAGTAATATTTCTTTATTTTTAAAAATAATTCAAAAGTTTTACTGCCATATTTTGCAATTGAATGAAAAGGCATTTTCTTTGGTATGGTTATATTATAAATTTAAGGAAATTCTAAATGAAATAAAGATGAAGTTCTCTTACAAATGCTTTATTAATTTAATTTTGCAGATGCAGTGGTTCCCCCTGTTGAATCAATGGATATTATTCTTGATATGTCTGAAGAACGACAAATGGAAATTTCAATGCAGGAATCCTCGAAAGGTTAATATGAGTTAACGTTTAAAATTACTTTCTATCTACTCTGGTTATATCTAATGTATATATTTTTCCCCAATAAAAGATTACGCACTTCTGAAGAAGGTAGTTTTATAATTGTACTATTGTCATTCATGATTTGCAAGTTTTTTTGATACCTTACAATATTATTGATTTTTTGCTTTTTAATTTTTTTAATATTAAACAAAAAAATATTAAGCTTTGTGGCAAAGTGCCTGCTGTTAGTTTATTTAAATAAAATTATCCATTTTTAATTTTACTCATCAACAATTTCTTTAGAAATGACAATCTTGTAATAATGCTGATACTAACAAAATAGCGGATTTTTATGTTGAAAAGTTTCATCAGGACATGACTCAAAAACTTAATTTCTTAAAGTATAATGTTTAATCTATTGTATAATGTCAAATGAGCGTTTGGGAATAATTTAATTTAAAGGTATGCCCCCAGTCTCTTGAACTTTAATGACATACAAATTCGTTTCTGGTAAATATACTCTTAATTTTTAAATGACAGTTGACAAAAACTATCTAGTCTAAGCATTGTCTAAAAGTTGCTATATATATCATTGAATTTTTTGCATTTGTAAGAGTTTTAAACATTTTTTCCCCCAAATTACAAATTTACTTGTTTATTTTTGAAGTAGTTCAATGTTTTGATTTTTATCTAGTATATGCTATTTTCGCAACATTGTACATTAGTATTTATTTGCTTCAATATGATGTACTAAAGCAAACTATAAAATAATAAGTGCTTTGTTCATAAGGACAGTCATGTAAATGATATTTGAGTAAATGGTTAAACAAGGAAATAAATTCATTGAAAATCTTATGTTTTTATCCTTACAGCTGTTTGCTATTTTCATTTATTTATTTTACAATTGAAAGAAATATCATACTATATTATTTGAAGCAATAACTTAATCTTGTGTTTAATTTTACATAGCAGATGGTACTCGGACTGCTTGGCCAAACCCTAATAGTATAACAGAGGAGGAACAAATAAACTATGCAGTGGAACAATCATTGCAAGGTAAAAGTTAACCAATTGATAGAAATGTTTTTAGAAACTCATAAATTTAGCATATTTTTTTCTGATAAGTTGACTGTTGCAATTAATGGAAATGTTATAAAACTAGAATCTCTTCATATTACTTTATGTTACAAAGATATATTTTGCTTATGCAAAAGACATGTTATTTAAACAATCAAGTAGATTTTGAGGTGTTATGTTGTCAAATTAGGAGTCAGTAATTCTTTTTCCTATTAAAATTTAAATCCTATTAAAATTTATTAATCCATTTTTTCAACAGGGTTATCAGTAAGAGTAATATACCTAAGTTACAATAAGAAAGAGTTTTAAGAATTGGGTAGAAAAAATTTGGCTTATAAAGTTAGCAAAATGTCACATTTAATCTTAAAAAAATATTATTTTTCTTTTTTTAAAAAAAAAAAAAAAAAAAAAAAAGCAAACCCCAACTTTAAAGAGTTTTAATGCTATTTTTTGCAGTTGAATGAAAAAGTATTTTCGTTAAAAATGCTACATGTTAATTTGATTTTACGTATGCAGTGGTTCCCCCTGTTAAGATAATGCATATTATGCTTGATATGTCTGGAGAACGACAAATAAAAATTTCAATGCAGGAATCCTTAAGAGGTCAATATGAGTTCACATTTAAAATTATTTTGTATCTAGACTGATTATTTCTAATGTATAGATTTTGATAATATGTTGCATGAATATAAGTTATACATTATATGTATTGCAGATGTTGTGGTTACTCCATCTGTTCCATCAATTGATGCTACTGCATCTAATACCCAGTTGTATGATTGCAAGTGATCCAATTCGGATAGCAGAACAAGTGTCATTAAAAGGTGATTTAATTTAAATATTATGAATTTTTTATTATTTCTGGAAAGGATTTATTGGCATTTATGCTGGATGTGTTAAAAAAATATTTAGAGCGTTGTATATGTGTGTACATATGTAAAATGCTGAAAAAGAGACTAAATGTATCTATGTAAAAGCAGCCTCAAACTTAAATTGCATGATTTAATATCTTAACATCATTATATGATTTATTACTACAACATCATATTTTAGATATATGTGTTTTAAAATTATTGAATGCAAATAAATACAATTTTGTATCATGTTTATATTTAGGAAATTTGTTCAGTATTACATGCAAGTACTTTTGTTAGTAAAAAGTTTATAAAATGTGTTTAAAAATCGTAGTGCACATGTTGTACTACTAGATTTCTTAAAATGAATTGTGAGGCGCAGTAGTCACAAAACATAACAATACTTTTTTAAGTGGAGAGCTTTTTTTTTAAACAGTGTGCTTATTTTCATGAATATTCACAATTTTGCAATGCCTTTGTCTATCCAGGCTTTAAAATGATGCTGCAAGATGTCCATTTTGATTTGCAGGCTTTATTAAAGGAAGTAATATAACGGAAGAAAGCTGATAAATTTACTTGCAGTTTAAGTGAAAATAAGTTTTTCATCCAGGAACTCTGACAAAGCATTGCTGGTGCATTGCTTAATATAAAATTTTATTTCAAAATTTTTTCAATGGTAATCAATTGATACTGCATGCATATAAATGCAGATGCAATTCATATGCATGTATTATCAATTGATTAAATGATTAAGAATATTAATTAGAAGATTGAGAAAAAGAACTTTGTGTTAAATGTGAAG
Source organism: Latrodectus geometricus (assembly GCA_026290005.1). Taxonomy (NCBI): domain Eukaryota; kingdom Metazoa; phylum Arthropoda; class Arachnida; order Araneae; family Theridiidae; genus Latrodectus; species Latrodectus geometricus. The sequence goes on from JAPDSC010113019.1 coordinate 9,809, forward strand.
AAAATAATGTAAAGCTGTGATAGTTGAAAAAATAATCAATGAAAAGCTATTGAAATTGAAGTATGTTTGAAACAAGTGAATTGCTTTCTTTGATGAAAAAATGTTGATAAATCTGTTTTTTTTTTTTCATCAATAAAAATAAACTGTTAAGCAAGTTTTATTTTCATGTTCTTTATGTAGTATTGAATGCATTTTTTCTTTTATTTATGAAGGGAGCAGTTTGGATAGTTTTAAGATTGAGCTGTTATTTATTTTTTTTTTAGTTACTATAAACCAATCATAGTCGGTCTAAAAGTAGATGAAAGAATTGGTATTATAAATTGTGACTTTCCTTTTATTTCCTAACTTATCAGTTTGTGTTCTTAAAGTTTGCTTTTTAATTTTTTTATAATCACATCTTCCCCAGTTCCATTGAAATGACATTTTCGCAAAAATATTTTTTTTTTATGTAATTTATGTTAGCTACTTTAATAGTATAAATTCATAAAACCATGATATAGTATTGAATCAAGAACTTTATATGCTACTCTTAAAGAAATTTGCCCATGCTTGTTTCAATAGGGCTAATTACGCTCCCTATCTGCAAGAGTTCTTGGAGTTAATTCTGATCTTTATTGGTTCCAGAATTGCTCAATGGGGGGAAGAGTCCAGTTTTTTTAAATAACTGTTTGGAAATGTATCTGGTTTTGTGCTGTTTTTTGGGTTGAGTCAAGAAATAGTTTGAAGTGAAACAATTTCTGAATGAAAACAGCGGTTGAGATAGAAATGTGGTATAGTCATTGTGGTGGTTAGTTTTTTTATACAAAAGTTAAGTGATTCTCATTGGCTGATGTGTGTAACCTAGAGTCTTAAAAGTAGTATGCATGTGCCTTACTCACTTAAACCAAAATCTTAAATTAAGCAAGGTTGGCAGCTGTACATTAATGAATTTGGATTGTAGCCTTTTGCAGAGTCTCAATTTGCTTAGACTCAATAATAACAATTTAAATTTATATGCAGTTAAAATTAATCTGACAACTATTATAGAACAATGATATAACTTTCACTCTCTAGCGGCTTGAATATTTTGTGTTAATGTCGGGTCATATATCAGCACTAAATTATTCAGTGATCTAGCTATTCTTCCTCCCCCCCCCTGCATTTTAGTGATTTTTACGCTTTAAGGGTTTTTTCCCCCTTTCTTTTTACAGAACATATTTTTGCACAAAAATTTGTTCATTGGAACTTTTCACATAAAAAAGATACTTCATCAGAAAAAATCTAACATATTTTGATGAAGTATCTTTTCTGATAATTTTTGTAAACTTAATATTTATGTTCATAAAAGCATAATAATTTCTATTTATAGCAATAGCAGTATATCATTTGATAAAGAAAATAATTTTTCAGTACTTTTAAAAAATTGAAATGCTTATTTAATCATTTTAAATTTATTGATAATTATTTTAAATTATTATAAATAATATTTTTTAAACTTAGCATGACCTGAGCAAGCTCATCAACTAGCTGCACCTGAAGTTCCAGCTAGATATACATAGGGTAAGTTTCAAATAGTTAATTACATTAAGAGATATAAGAGCTAAGAATGTATACGAACTAGAAGCCTGTGTTTTAGCATTAGGCATAAAATAGTTTGAGAAATTTTAAAATAAAATTGTATGTTTTGATTTTTTTTTTTTTTTTTTTTTTTTTTGTGTGTGTGTGTGAGGGGTGTATGGAAAATATTATTTAGCATTTGCTATGCTGGTACTCAAACATTTAATGCTCTGATCTCCTGCAACTCAACAGTTTGCAGCTCCATATCACATCTTAAATATTTGTAGTGTTTGAAAACACAGCTAAAACTGTAGAACAGATAATTTAACCCATGTGGGTGTATATATTAAAAGAAGTGAAAAGTAAGTTTCTTATGCAAGTAATTTCAGATTACAAGAAGGGAGCATGTAAATATAAAGCAGTACTTCTAAAGTGATCAATATAGTGCTAAGGCTTTGTTTAATTATACTATTTACGCATATGGATAAGATTTGGAAATCTCAATTAGGAACACATAATGTTTTAGTTAAGATTTTTTTCAATCTATTCTTAGTCTAATTTTAAGTATTCCACATAATATTATCAAATCAGTGCATTTTGTATTCTCTTAATATTTTCACACGCATTAATATAAAGGCATTAATAATAATTTCGTTAATTGTATGATTGTTTCTTTTTCAAATCTGCAATGTTCTGTTGATTTTGCTCCTATATATATATATATGTATATATAAATTGAAATATAAGTTTCTTAGTAATAGCTTTAAATCTTGCATTTTAGACATGGTAAGTATGCTTTTGCTTTTTATGTAGTTGAATTTGAGAAACAAATAACTCTTAAAAATGATTTTTTCAAATTATTTGAAAGGCAAGAAATATTGTGTATTTTAACTTTCATTTTTGCTGTGACATGAGTAAAACTGCAATATTGATATTTTAGTTTCTAAACAGAAATTTTTTTAAAAATTTTATTTTATAATCTTAATTACAGATAAGTGTAATATCCAGGTATTGTATTAGAAAATTCTTGTTTCTTAGAAGAGTGAAGACTTTTTGAAATAATAAATTTGCAAAATGTGTTGCAGAAATAGACATGAAAGTGGACCAAACTATCCAATTTACATGAAACTTGGAACTATGTGCATTCAATGTTTATATTTAACCTCTTTGCAGGATTTTTATTTTTAAGTTGAAATGTTTTTTAATGGGACAATAATAAAAACTACAAACTTCGAACAGGCTATTTACATTGTGAATCTTTTCATTTTATATTAGTGGATTCTTTCATGCAATTATACAACAGTCTTGGTTTACTGTTAATCTTGTGAAAACCTGAAGGACTACAGAAGTTGACATATTGACTCTTTATGCTAGTCTTTTGCAGAATTAGTGGTAAAGTGTAACCTATTTAGTGCAACTGTTTTGTTAGTTCAATTCCAAACTGTGACATTGATGTTTCTAGAAGCTCAGTATCCATTATGTAATATAGGTGCATTGAAATGAGCATTATACAACAAAACATTTCATAGAATGACATTAAAGGATCTGCACTTATTGAAGGAGAAGGTTCACAACAATGATGAAGTTCTGAATCACCCAAACATCATAAGTAATAATCCATTAGAGAATTGCATGCTTTTTCAGTATCTGTAGTTACATTTGCTTAACAGTAACCAAGCCTCATCTTATTCAGAAAGACAATTAGTCTTGCTCTATGTTTGCCGTGTATCGTTTAATGGAGACTTTCAGTGTTATATATTTTTCTATTAATATAACTGAAAAACTGCATCATGGTGAGACTAGGTACTTTGTACTATCTGTTACTCAAAACAGGTGGCCTTGAATATAGTGAATGCAAGAGTAATATTTACTCATGTGATTATCGTGTTTGGTGGTAATTTTTTGTTGTATAGCTTTACACTTTAACGGCCATATTAACCAATCAGAGCTGAGGGTAAAATGTGCTTACCTCATG
>JAPDSC010113030.1:0-17146 GCA_026290005.1 Latrodectus geometricus
TTGTTTCATTGCAATCAATAATTAATGTCCATATTATTAGTTATTATAAATATTCTCTGATTTGAATTAATTTATCATTTATTGTTTTTTTAATATGTTAAATCTGAACTACATACATAATTAAACAAATAGAAACGATTTTCTCATTGCTATGTTTGTAATGGCTGTAATAGTGTAATGATTGAAGAAAAATATTTTTCGTCAACTTTTAATTTTTCTATTCTATCCTCTTATTTTTATTTCCCTCTTCCTATTTTTTTTTTTTTTTTAAATTGTGACTTTAGGGGTTCTTTATACACTGTTAAAGTGAGGAAGGAATGATGAACCATAAAAAATATTTCTTTAAACTAATTTCCTTTAAAACTAATAATTTCTATATTGATTTGCTAGAAAAAAATAAAATGTAATTTTGTTTATGTTTTTTGTTTACAAATTTATAAACTGATAAAATTAATATATTTATATTAAAAATTAAAGTTATTTGTATGCTATATTTTAAAAATCAAATTTGAATTAATGTACTTGTGTATTATCAAATCAGGTAAACTTTGGAATGTTATATATACAGATATATATTGATAAAATGATGAAAAGCTTTTTTTTATTTTGCAGGCCTTATATCAAGTTATGGATGAAACATTAGAAGTTGCTGCTGGCCATATCTCAAATGTCATTAGCGGGGAAAATTTTCGTAGATGTCAAACATTGCATTTTATGTGTGTAGTTTTTAAATATTATTATAGTAGTAGATGTTTATATTTACAAATTAGTCGCATTTGGTTGTTTCACTTTTGAATACAAAAATATTAATTTATTTTTTATTTATTTATTTTTGATGAATAATAAAAATGAAATTGGAGAAAATTTGTTAATAATTTAAAATTTATGTTTAATTTAGGATTTTTGAACTAGAAGTTTAAATGGAAATCTTAAATTATGCCATAGAGAATTAAATTGAAAATCATAATTTTTGATTTTTACTATTATAAATAATTTAATGCATATTGTTTATAAGCAGATGTATATCATATGGAATTATTGTAATTTTTCTCTGGTATTAAATTGGTTTGTTTTTAGCTTTTGGAATTAATCTTATATTGATTTTCTAAATGATAAATGCAAGTTTCATGCTTATCATCTTTCTATGTTCTTGCTTTCATTGTTCTTAATTTATTTTATCTTTTTAATATATACTTCAGTATTACTAGTATTTCCTATGTTTCTATGAATTCTGATATTTATATTTTTATGAATTAAGTGGGAGAAATATATTGCCTTTAAGTGTTTTAAAAAGCAGTGAAATAATTAATAAAATAAAATTATTCTCCATGAGTTTGTATCATAAATTATGTACAATAATTTAGTCTGATTCCAAGTGTCAATAATTATTAAAATTTGATGTGTGTGGGTAAAAGTTTTTATTTGTATAAAAATTTAATTTATCATGTTTATCCAAATAAAAATTTGTTTTTAATCTGATTTTTAAAACACTATTAATTAAAATTTTTGTGAAAAATAAATGACTAAAGTGTAAATTTTCATAATACTTGAAACTTACTAGTGTTTATCAAAAAGAGAAACCTTAATAAAAATTAATTACAATTAAAGTTTAGTTTAAGGCAATTAGATAAAATAGTGTTGTACTGTAATAATATAACTTCCGTCTACTTAAATAACTGGAATTCTAACCAAAGACATAAGAAGAATATTCCCTTCAGTCAAGCTGCAATTCTGCATCTACAAGCAAAGATGTTGAACCTCATTCCTTGAAACCTTGCTTGTGTCCTTCAGAGGGACTCCCCAGATTCCACTTCCATCTTGATCTTCAGATACCACCCACCAAGAAGGACTTGATTCCAGCTCATCTTAAATAATTCCAGCTCACTGGAGATTATTAATGAAATTCACAATAATGCCATTAAAATCTATACTGACAGCAGTAAGCTGGTTGACTACATCGGTAATGGAATCTATATTGAGAAACCAGGAAATAACTTGTCCTTTTCCCTTCGCAACCCTGACTTCTCATCAGTCTTCAAATGTGAGTTAATTGCAACTAAGCATAGCCTTAAAGCTATTCTCAATGAAAATGATTTCGGAAGCCTCTGGAACTTTTCATGGCAGTCGCTCCTCTCAACAACATCTCTACAGCTGGATCACTGTTGGATATAAAACAAGTATTTCCATTCTTCAGAAGATCAGGCTTATCTTTAAGTCCCACAATGTTCATTTTCAGTAGACCATATCACATATCAACATATTTGGCAATGAGCACACAGATAGCTTGGCGAAAGAGACTGCAGCAACTTTAATTCATCTCCCTCAGCCCTTAGCTATCTTAAGCATCAATCTATTGTCAACGGGGAAATTTCAAAAGACTGGAAGATCCCTCCATGCCCCCACTGGTGTGCGGGGAAAGAGTCAGGCTCTTTCTTCAATCTTAAATGTAACAGAGCCTTGCAAACTGCTATTTCAAGGTTAGCAAGGCCACATTAAAAGTCTTACTTTTCTTGAGAATTGTAAGACTTATGCCATTTAATCCAGATTTCATGCTCAGCAGGCTTCTGCCAAGCCCATACTTGACTGCCTGAAGCTCTCAATAAATGAGATTTACTCTTCCCCCTTGTTCTTGACTACCTTTGGGTCAGTGGGCTTTTGGATCTTGTCTGACATCGTCAGACAGCTTTTAGGATTAGAAACAACAACAACAGATAATACTGTGGATTGTCAGATATCTAGTGTATAGATACCTAGTCTCATATATTACATTCAATTTTAAATTAACCAGAAAATAATTGGGGTAAAAATTTATTGCTATTTTTATATAAGCATTATGATTTAGAGTTATACATATTAAATAGTTTGAAAATTATTTCTGGCTATCTGAATTACTTATGGTTCATTTTTATTTCAATATGATTTTAAGCCTTTATGATAAGAGATTTTCGTATTGAATTAAAAAAAAAAGAGATAGAAATATGAAACAACATATTCTAAAAACAAAACTATTTATCAGAACTGCATTTCTGCATTTGAAAAATTATTTAAAGTATTGTAATTCTCAACCAGAAATGTGATCTGAGTTATTTTATAATAACATTGTTATCAAACTTAAATTTTTTTTTTTTTTTTTAAATATATATCTAATTATAAGTTAAGTTTAACAGTGAATTTTTATTCAGATATTTTCCTTTTCAGAGAAAGTGAAAATGAAATAATGATTTGTGAACAAGATTATTTAAAAATAAAACAAGATCTTAAAAATGCTCTTTGTTCTGTTTGTGATCATGCTCATGATTGCTGTGCTAAAATATTAACTGCAAAAGCAAGGGTAAGTTTTTATGGGAGAGTGAAATACAATCAGTTGTTCTGATTGTATTTTGTCTTAAAGCTAATAATGTACCATTAATAATGCTATAGTATGTAATTATATTTTCTTTATTTAATTATTTTCAAAGTTTATTTAAATACCTCCTTGAAATTTTTAAGTTATTGTAAAAATTAAGTTTTCTCCCTGGACTGTTAAATGTCTAGAATTTACATTAACTTGTATATAAAAATATTTAGTATTGGAATACAGTTGTTAGAAAAAATTTTTCATTTCTATTTTTAAACTGATTAATTTTTAGGTTCTTAATAAACTACTTCATGAAATCATCTGATTTTTCGTTTTTATCATCTAGTATAATGTAGGATGGAATTTAAATAAAATTTAAAAATAGACACTTTGATTACCAGGAAAAAAATGTACACCACTTTAAAAATTAAGAGTTAGATTATTGCTGACTTAGTGACTTTTAGAAATACTAAAATAATTAAGATTATAACTTAGTTTTGTATATATATGTGTGCTACAAAGCACCAAACTGACATCCTAAACATTTCTGTTTCTGAGATGTTAATGTTACTTTTGCTTGATTTATCAATAAACAATTTTTGCATAAGGTCATATGAAAAAAAACTTATGGAACCTTTTTCATAGCTGAAAATTTTCAGTAAAATATAGGTGTTTGCTGTTTCATTGGGTAGAGATAGAATATTCATTAATTACATGATACCATAAGCAAATGTTCTAATAATAATGTTAATAGATAGGATTCAATAATAGTCCTTTGAATTGTAATCATAAAAATATCTATCAAACTAAAATACATTTACTTAATAATGAGGTATATATATTTAATATTCAATTTAGCTATTTTCAATCAAAATATCTAAATATTTCTCTCACTTTGTATGATCATTTTTTTTTCATTATTGTTTTATTTAATAATGTTTAAATAAGAAAAATAAAAGTTATGAATAGGATTCTAAATAACAAAAATAATTTTTATTAAAATTCTTAAAGCATGATCCTATAACAATATATAATTCATTTTTAATTTTTTAATAATTGTTTTTGCTCTTAAAATTTTCAAGTCAACATTTAAGGCAAATAATTTCTGTAGAATTATTTATGTTGCGAATAAATAAATATTAAAATAAAATGTTAACCTTATAGACCTAATATTCTGTTAATGTATTTTAAAATAAAAATATTTTTTCAAATAATAAATTTTTAGAATAAATATTAACTCACATAAAATGTGAAGTCATTAATATATTTCAATACATGTATGATAAATATATAAATTTTCACAGGTTCATGAATGACTTTTAATAACTGTATACAAGAAAATGCAAAATATTGCATTTTCTTTTGCTCATCATAAAAATATCTATATCAGTATTTTGAATTAGAATATTTAATTACCATTATTGTAAATTGTAATGATCAACATGAATGAAATGTTAATCATTACATGTAATGAAAACATATAAAAATTAATTTTTAGGCAAAATTATATTGCTTTCCTAAATTTAAAGGAATGAAAATTTTTACCACAACTAAGTAGTCATAAAAATAGGTGCATCTTATAAATAAATTACCCATAAATTGAAAATGATTTTTTGTTGTTTTATCAGAATTTTTGCTTTGAAATATTATTGATGTAATATCTTTCCTTTTTTTAGGATGGCTCATTAGACAAATTAAACTTGTCAGAATTTCTTATTTTGGCAAAAAGTGTAGAGGATTTTCAAATTAAAAGTGAAGTTATTTCTAGTAAACAGAGCACAGCTTTGCGATTGTCATTGCAAACCCAGGTATTTTGATTTTCTTACAAAATGCTTTGTATTAAAAAAAATTTCAGATTAATTATCTTACATATAATGTTTTACTTATAGGCTGATCGATTTGTATCAAGATTTCATGAAGAAAAGAAAACAAAGCTTAGGTAAGCTAACATGTCAATGACTTCCATAAAATTTATTTAACACTTTTTATTAAAAGAATTAAGTTACATAATTGCATCTAGAATTTTCAGAAATTTATTTTTAATATTTATTTACATTTTTAAACCATAAGTATAAAAAATTCAGTAGTTTAAATGCTTTCTGTTTTAAAAGTTGCTTTGTTTCTAATAAGCATTTGCACATTATTTTTTATGTGCATGAAAAAATATTAATTTTAAAAAATAACTTATAGTTATCATTTCATTTATAGTGACTTTTGAATTATCATTTGAGTTTACAAATTAGTAAGAGTTCTCATTTTTTAAATTTGTAAACTAAACATTTTTAAAGCTATAAATTAATTTATCAAAATACCATATTAGTGTTGGTCACAAAAAAAAATATTCTTGGTTATTAAACTTATTAATTTATTAATTCATATAACAAGTTTATTACCATTAATTATTAATAATAAATTGTAATCATAATACATTAATGTGATTTATTGTAGTTGCATTTCACTAAAAATAATTATTAATTTACTATCACACTAAAAATAGCAAATAATAAAACAATATTATTTGTCTTACTGTTGTTGTTTCACAATATTTTTTTTAATTTGGTTTATTTTCTGTTGTTTAATGAATCACAAGACAAATAATATTTAGTATTATTATCACAAGAATAATACTAAATATTATTTATATTCAAAATAATACTAAATATTATTTGTCTTGTGATTCATTAAACAACAGAAAATAAGCCAAATTTAAAAATATTGTGATAAAAATGAAATTACATATATTTAATGTAATTTTAAATTTCAGAAATGTTGAAAAGAAATCATTAACCTTAAAACTTTGTCTAAAAACAGGCATTAGTAGAAAATAGAACTCAGGATAATATAATCCAACATTTAATATCAATTACTTTTTTTTTTTTTTTTTTTTGTAATGTATTTTTAGCAAAAACATTTTGGCAGATTATTTATTACATATATAAGTTTATAATTCAAGCTCTAAATATATTTATTTGTACTGTATTAATCGATTGAAATAATTTTAAATACTAATTTTATCAACATTTATAGCCTATTCAAGTTATAAATTGTTTGGAACTATCTACATATATCTCATTTATTCTTATAATGAAAACTTTGCTTTAATTGTAAATCATATGTGTATTATGAATTTTGGAAAGATTTCAAAACTCTTAGAAATGTTACATCAGTACATTTTACACCTTATTTATAAACAAGTTGAATGCACATTGAAAGTGTTATAAATAAATTGTATGCATGTCCAAAAGGACACATTGCGGTCTATTAACCAATAAGGTGTTACTTCATATTTTAAATGAATGAAACAAAAATTCTGTATAAATATAAGTGATGGCTTTGTTTTATTTTGTTTGTATATTGAAATGTTTTCATTTTTATGACATTGGTTCTTTGATTAAATGTTTCTGAATAATTTTGATATTTTTTAAAAGTTATTATTTTCTTAAGCTTAATTTTAGAAACTGAACAATGGAAACAAGCTGATGTACCATCAGAATTTCAAGAATTAGTAAATAGCATAATATCTACAGGTTAAAGTATTTTCTTTATATAATTCCATACATAATGTAAATTTTTCTACAAAATTATAAATTTTGATGTTCTCTTTTTACAGGTTGTATTACAAATTATGTTAGGCAAAGCACTGACAAAACAAATCAGCTTCAACAATATTTAGTTGTTAACAATGAAAATTTTGCTGTTTGTGGGTGTGTTTTTTATCCATTCATAGAATGCTCTTTTTAATTTGTGTTTTTAAATAACTTCATGGTTAAAATATTAAAAATTTCTTTCTTAAGAACGGTATTGATGCTTTTAAGAATGGTTATTGAGTATTGCCAATGTGCTGAAGAATTACCAATGTTAGCAACAGATCTTGCTAAGAGACTTATAGATTTATTGAAAGTAAGCATTATGCTCCTATATTTATCATTCGTACAATCTAAAATCCATGCATATGGTAATATTATTTTTTCTAAATTATAGGCATTCAATTCAAAAACTTGTCAACTAGTATTGGGTGCTGGAGCTTTACAATTGGTTGGTTTGAAAACAATAAATACAAAACATCTAGGTATATATAAAACGTTTCATATATGTACTGAATGCATATTTTATAAAAAAAATTTAACATATAAATATTTTTAGTTAAAATATTTTTTTCTCTCTTAACAAGTATTTACTTGTTATTTAATTGATCTAAATCAGCAATTCTCAACTTAAGTCACCTGATATAAACAAATTTGGATGATGAGGGGTTATTTCTCTGGCTTATAGTTCAGCAGTTTGTGTGTTCTATTCCTCTTATTAAAGTGAATGTTTTCAATGGTTTGGAATTCACTTTAAACAGTAGGTCCTAGTTAAATTCTCGCTTTTGTGTAATAATTATTTTGAAGAACAGAAAAAAATGTGAAATTAAAATTAGAAATATTTGTCTTATAAACAACTCAAGTTTCTATCATACAAATTTCATTAATTTCATTTTTATGTCTGAAAAAATGTATTTGTATAAAATTAAAATTAATCTGTTTAAATTATTATTTTTGAGATTTTTCACAGCAAGTTTAAGGACTATAACCAGATGTAAAATTTATGATTCACTGTATTTATGTTAATTTCATTTATGTTAATGACATGTACAGATTGTTGAATAATTCATATTTATTGGTATGAATAAGATATAATTGAACACATCATAATAATATGTTTACATGTTCCATACGCATTTACGTATGAAATTGGGTTCATGTAAAATATGTTTAGCAAAATATAAAATAGTTTGCTATAATGTATTATTTATTTAGTCATTTACTTAAGCTATTTTAGAATGTGTATCTTATTAACAATATTGTGATTTTTTTAAAAATTATATTTATGAACAAACTTTGAATATGTCAAAAGTTAAATATTATATTTTCATCGATAAATTAAAATATATTTATTAAAAAAAGAAAACATTATGTTTGTTGACCTTATTTAATTCTATTAGAAATCACCACAATTCATAGTTATCAGATAATATATCTGCCAAATATTTAGTGCTCTTGCTTCAACTTTTTATTGGTTTGATCAATATTTTGAGCTTGAATATTTGTAGTAATTCACAATCCAAGCTTCAGGCTTCAGCTTAATTAAATATAATGTGTAATTAATGAAATAAAATATGCAAAATAATCAGAAAATATGGAATTCTTAAAATTTTTAACCTTTTTTTTTAAAATTTTATCACATATAACCCTTATAAATAACTAAACCAAAGATTAAAAAGGGTTAAAATGTAGCCTATATCTTTTAATGTAAACTTTGTTGCATGAACAAAAATAATTTATTATTTAGGTCTAGAACCATTTTAAAAATTACATTTTAAAATTTAGCATTCCTAAATGTTTTTATATTTTACAGCTTTAACATCCCGTTGTCTACAGCTCATAGTATATTTCATTCCCTATATAAAAAATCATTTCCAGGATAAATTATCAGTAAAACAACAAATGATAGACAAACATTTTGATCAAATAGTCAGAGTGAGTACATCAACTCTCGTTTATTTTATGCTTACATTATAAAATACTTAAAAATAAATTCGTTTGATGATTTTATTTCAATACATTTTATTGCAGAACTATACAGAACATATTCGAGAAATTAGTCTTAAACTTGAATCCATTATATCGGATATGTTTGAAGGCCAGCTACGAAAGGTATGATATTTTGAATTTTGAGCTGAATTTTACAATTTCCTATTTCTGAAATTTTTTTTTTAAAGTAAAGTTTTTGTTTCCAGAAATTAGCTTATTGAGATGTATTATTTTTGTCTCTTGTAGTGGGAAGTTAAAGCACCAGTTCCATCACCTACATTCACAGCAATTTCTAAGCAACTTTCTAAAGTGCATGGACTAATTCATAATGTGCTTTCACCAGAAGAATTAAATAATATTTTTATTAGAGTTAATAATAATTTTAAGAATAAGTTGCGGCATCATTTAGCTCGATTACAAGTAAATAATGATGGTGGGCCTCAGCATGGGTAAGTAATAATTTGAAACAATTTAATGTGATTTTTTTTATCAATTACCTTCAAACAATTAAATATAGAGTTTTGTGTATTAGATCTTGCACTGAAATAAGGTGTCTTTTATTATATATGTGTATTATACATGATTGTAATATCTACTGCAACTATTTTTCAATCATTTAATAATTTATACAATTAAAAATATGAAAAAAAATCTATGATGAAATTTATTAAATAAGAAACAATTATATTAGTTTTATATTATCTACATTTTAAAAGTACATAAATTGTATTTTATGAGAAAAAACTTCATTTTGCAAATTTATTCAGTATTTTATTATATTCTAATCTTTAAAATACTGAATTATGAAAATATAATTTTATCAGTTTAATGATTGAACGATAATCACTAAATAATAAAGAATAACTGATTGCAAATAAAAAATCTAGCATTTATAATATAAATTTCTAATTCCAGAAATTCTTCATAGAATCTTGTGTTAATAATATCAAATAGTTATAAGTGTGATTATTTTATAAAAATGCTTGAAATATTTTTGAAAACTTTAAATTTTAAAATTATTTAGGTTCTATAAATATTAAAATTTCTTTATAAAAAATTAGAACTACTCAAGAAAAATCTCACAAAAATAATTAAGCAAATTTTGGTGGTGAAAAACTTGAAATATTGTTTGACACGAAAGTTAACTATCTAAAATACCAAGCAGTGAATACTAAAAAAAAAAATATTTAAGATTAAATATAAAAAGGCTTGTGATAGCATTTATAATTCAAGTTAAGAGTTTAGCAATAATATTAGTAATAAATAAAATGAATTTTTTATTGTATTTGTTATGAACAAATGATTTGAATACTATTAAATCTTTGGAAAAATTTATTTTCCTTTCTTTGAAGTTGTTTATAAATAGTTTGTCAATTAAATACTCATTTGCTACATTAATTGTTTTAAGCAAACAACTTTCAAAATGCATAATTTTTCTTTGATTTTAATAAAACTGATTAAATAATTTTGTCAATAGTGGAATAGCTTTTAAGGTGAAAATAGAACTACTGCAAACAAATTTAACTAACAAAAAATTATCAGTAATTATTTAGTCATTACATCAAAATAAAACTGATCATTTATAACCTATAACATGATAATGAAATAACTTTACCAATAAGAATTAACAATCATATAACAGGTGTAAAAAAGTTGCAAAACCTCAATGAATAAATCTGAATTTGATCAAAGTTTTCAGTGTAAATATTTCATGTCATTAGTAAACTATATAAGGTAGAAAGGATTAGAAAATAGGTTTACAAAAAGTATTAAAAGGAATAAAAAATATTTGCAATGTCATCTAAAAGAAATGTTACAGTTAAAGCTATATATTATGTTCTTATTTTTATTAAAATGAACACTCATTTATTTGTATTCAAATCTATGAATTCATGTATTGTATGGAAAAAATACAATTCTATTAAGTTTATGTTGAAAAAGTTAAAGCTATTTTATCTTTTCCTAAAATAAGATTGTATAAATCTATCTTAAAATAGTAATATTTATGTTATATTTTTTCAGGTTGGTGACTCAAGAATTAATATTTTATAGTCAAAATTTGAAAAAACTTAATGTTCCAAGCGATTTTGCTATCAATGATTTATGGCAGCTTAGATAATAATTAAAAATATTATTATTATTTAAAGAGTTTATACATTGCTATTCAAGTTGATTGTAAATTAATATATATTTTCTAAAGAGGCATTTTTGAAAATAAATAGTTTCTCTATGATATTCTTATGTTAAATGTGTTATATATTTTGAATTTTATTGGTGTTCTATTATTTTGTTAATTTTGAAGCTTTACAAGTTTTCCATATTTCATAAATTAACGAATATAGATAAATAATGAAAATTTAAATGTCAAATAACCATTTTTTTAAATTCCTTTTTCTAGCTTAACCGTTCATGTGCAGCGAAGCGCTATCTCGCTTCGCTTGTTTTGTTAATTAAATTACTACGCATTTCATTCCGCACTTTTATCATATACATCTTCAGCACTCAAATGGTTAAGATAGTATTTCCATCAATAGCTTTATTTTCGTATAAAAATAAAATGAGTTTTTCAAATAATGTCTGTATCAGGACTAAGAATAACACAGTGTTAAAAATGACCAGTTTATTATGAGTAATTTAAATATTTACAATAAATTATTCAAATGCATTTATTTTTACAAGTGAAGTTATCTCAGGCTGATACAGACTGAGCTAATATAAATGCAAGCAAATCTTGGATTTACTTTTTTTTTATAAAAATATAATTTCTTTAATGAAAATAAATAATTTTTATGTAATCAATGATGCACAGGTGTTCCATTAGTTCATTTTTACTTCAAAAATATGATGTACACTGATTAATTTCAAGCAAATCTTCAATTATCTATAAAAAAAAAAAGTTTGTATAATAAACCAAAGAAACAAATCTTAAATGGAATGAAATCTTAATTTATATAATATATGTACATATTACAAGCATGTACATTTTAATTAGTATTACAGGTAGAAAAATTATATAAGAAATTATTATGGAATTGTTAAGTTTTTACACTGCATTTGTGATTGGAAAATGGTTTTCATGTGTTCATAATTTCAGATTTAGATTGTCAAAATTATAAAATGTAATGTTCATAATACATAATATAAATTTTGATAGTTAAAAATGCAAATTGAAGGAAAAAATATGTTTCTCATCCCAATTTACAATATAAAAGCTTATACCTATAAGTTCTTTTACATGAATACTAATACACACAATTTCTTTTTTATATATACTATTATATGAATAGGGAAAATTTTATCTTTATTATATTTGTTGCATCTGTTGTAATCTTACATTTTTAAAAGAATATTAACCAACCAACCTGATCTGATGAAGTACCAATTCTCTTTGCAACTTCTGTTTTCTCCAGAATAGACAAGTTGAGAAACATGGAAAGTAAGTCACCATCCAAAATATTTTTACTGGGATTCTGAAGTATTTTCCTTTGACTTCTATACATTCTATAAAAACCAAGATGGTATTTTTTAATATAGTTTAATTATTTAAAATTTTGTAGTGATTGTGTAATGAAACATGTAGAAGCTTTAATTTTCATGATGTAAAATACATTTCAAAATAA
This sequence comes from Latrodectus geometricus, assembly GCA_026290005.1. Taxonomy (NCBI): domain Eukaryota; kingdom Metazoa; phylum Arthropoda; class Arachnida; order Araneae; family Theridiidae; genus Latrodectus; species Latrodectus geometricus. Next base: position 12,531 of record JAPDSC010113030.1, read on the forward strand.
TGGATCAGATTTAAAGTGAAAAGAAATATTTGCAGTTATTAATTTATATAATAAATAGAAAAGTGTGTTTAAATAAATCAACTGCAGTAAATAGGGGAAAAACATTTAAATTTAGTTCACCACAGTAAAATATTTTTAGTATTTAAAAGCATTCACAACTTATTTACATAGATATTAATTCAATATTTAAAGCATTTACATACATGTTTATTAGATATACATTATTAAATGATCAATACATCAACCTATCATTGTGAACTTTTTAAAAAAAATTGAGGACTTTAATTATAAAAATTAAAATGCATTTTTTTGTCTTATTTTTGAGAATCAGTGTTGAAATACTTTTAACAAAACAAAAACCGTCGATGCAATACTAACAAATTGTTTATTTCAAAATTACTAAAGTGAGGAAAATTATCAAAATGTTTAAAGTCTGATAAAGCCAAGCAATAATTTTTAATCAAACTATTTTACAGAAGACCAGTGGTTACCAGATATAGTTTATCTGAAAAAAATCTTTTTATAGAAAATACGAGACATCTAGCTTTAGAATTTTTAAAACACTCTTTATTTGAAAGTAATATCACTGATAAAAATGCATAGGAAATATTAGCACAGTTTGCCTGAAATAACTGTTAGCGAGTAATTTTTTTCTAGAAGAAATAAATTATGAATAATAATAAAAGAAAACTTACCTAAACCCTTTAGGATTTAGACCACATGTATGTGGAATATGAGCAACTAAAACATTCTGCAACATAAGCAGTCTTCTGTATGTCTTTTCTGGAATTGGTAAAATATAGCCTAAACCACCATCTAGCGATGCTGTAAATTATTAAATATTGTATTTTATATAATACTCTTTTGTAAGCTATGTATTTTTTAAAAAAGAAATAATTTTAAGTAATTACCAAACACTGTAACATGTCGTTTCTCAAGGAGACTTGCTTGTCTTTTATCATAATTCGCTAATTCACCAATGCGACATCGAATTCGAAAGAAAGTATTAATGTGATAACCAATATGTATGTCTGCTTTTCGAATAAGTTTTGATCCTCCAAAACTTTCCCTTGCTTCTGGGCAGTACATGAATAATATTAAATTTTTTTCAACATCAGAAACTAGAATAAAAAGAAAATTGCTGTTTTCTCAATTTTTCAATAAAATTTATAAATTTAAGATAGTATTATACAGCAATATACTTATAAATGATATATAATAATTTACCTAAAAATCCAACTTGTGAATTATCAATAAGAAATTCAACACTATAAACTTCTAAGGGCTTCACATCCTAAAATCATTTTAGAAATATATTAGTAATATAATCACAATGAAGTAGTTTAAAACAAAATATTTTATGTGCAGTTAATAAACATGTTATGTAATTTAGTATTTATTATCTGACAATTATTAAAAAAAGCTAGATTGATGAGATTGTATAAATGATTCATAGTAACAAAAGTATTACACCAGAATGAATAAAATATTTTACTGGCAACATTATAATTAAATTTTATCTAAGAATGTGGAGGTAAATATAAGGGAAGAAATAGATAAATATATTTTAATGATAAAAGCGATAATGCATACTTTTTCAAAGGCAAGAACTGCCTGGCAATTTATTACTTCAGAATGTGCTATGCTTATGCCTATTTTTTTTATATATATATATATAAAATTAAATAACTAAATAAGAAAATTTTTTTATTGAACTTAAGTCACAAGTGTTTAATTCTTAAAATACATTGACAGTGTGAAATTTAAATTTTAAGACCTTAGGGTTTGAAAATATTAACAATAATAATGCATTTTTAAGAAAAGTAAAAATAATTTCAATTACAAAAGGATGTAAACATTCTTAATATATTACATATGATTTAAAAATCTCATAAAAATTATTTCACATCACAAGAATTACTTACTCTACTAACAAGAGATAATGTACGACTTTTTTCTTGATAGCGCAATAGGGAAATAGATTTATATACATCTGCTACAATAATTAAATTTTTCAAAGAAATCGCTGTATGTATGTAACATTGAGTATCAATGAAGGCAACACCAATTAAATCGTTATCTTTCAACTGCCATATGTAAATCTAAAATGTTAAAAAATATATATAAATAAGATTACATTAAATTTTTTATTTAATTTATATACTACTGTGCAAAAATGTAGTAAAAACAAAGTTAAAAAATAAATGTTCTGATTAAAATGGAAGCTTTCATAAATAAATAAAATATCAAGCACCTATAATATTTTTAGATACAAAATAATTTTCGAAATTGTTCACAATAGTATTGAAGGTAATTTTCACAGATAATGGAGCGTATTTCATTTCAAAAGATAAAAATTTCTGGAAATTCCTTAATACCAACTGATTGATGTACATGCAGAAGCACAACATTCATTGGTGTGTGTGATTGTTCAATAATGGCTGTGACCCAATCAAGTAATATTATCATATCACTAGGTTATAATTAATTCTTACAAACAATTATGTGTATATATATGTATATGGTAATGTTCTGAATCCTTATTTAATTACAAACGTACATTGTTTAATCTTTTTATATGATAACTATGAAAACATATAAGAGGCACAATTTAGTATTTCCACATTTTTTTAAATAATCATAAAAACCATAATGGATTTAATTTCTCAGCATCATTTGCAAGATACTGAAGTAATTTTATCATTTTGTGATTAAAATAAACTACATTGGTCAACTTTAAATATGTAAAAAATATACACATTTTTGCATGAAAAAATTACAGAACTAGTTAATTCTTTCTTATATGGTACTCTTATGGATCTTCATTTAAAAAAATGAAATTCAGTGTCAATTTCAGGAAAAGGTATTTCCTCTTTACTTATATTTAAGTCAATTATATTTTACAAATTTATATGTATATATATATATACATATATATCATCAGATTCCTTTTTCCAAATAACTAACATTAAGAATCAAAGATATCTTTTTAAATAATTTTTAGCATACTAACCAATACTAGGGCTATATTAGTGTTCTCAATGAATAAATTTTAATATTGTAAGGAAACGTTTGTATGCTAACATTATTAATAAACAATTGTATTGAAAATGTATAAATTTTTAAATCTGAATATAATAATAAATCTGAATAAAAGAAATTATCTAAAATATTTATTCATGTTTAAATCTTGTTTAATTCATTGAATTTAAAATGAGTTCAAGAAAATAAATTTCTAAAATAAATAAATGTAATTTGAGTGTGAAGTGTTTATTTTTGATAGATAATCCTGTAAAAAAATAATTATCATTTGATCACATTATTATTACTTATGAAAGTGTATTTACATTATATAATGCTACCTTCATAGTATGCAATTGAGAGTTTTATAAAATTTACATACATAATAGAATAGTGAAATATATAATTTTATTATTTCATTTTCTTTATTGTTTCATTCTAAATAATAACAAATAATTAAAAAATTTCCTGCTTATTTGTTTCATACTTATTAAGCTTTGCACTTCATATGTCAAATAGATCATTTTTTTTAAATAAAAAGTTACTTACTTTTTGACCAATAGCACTCAAAAGAAATCCCGATACTTGACATAAAGCAGTAACTGGTCCTTTCTGTTCTTTAGAATACACTATCTATATTGAATGATTAATGAGAAAAAACAAAGTTTTTATTTATTATTACGGGGGAACATGTAGAAACATACAATTTAAATTTTAACAGTTAAAAAAAAATGGCACAAAGCATTAAAATATGTAATATTTAGAAATTATTTATCTTGTTTTAATAAAAATAAAATTCATTTTTTAAATGTTTCATTGTATGAAATATAGTTTGATTATAAATGAAATGTATAGTTTTATTTTAAACAGTTATATTAACTATTAAAAACATTTTCTAAATTGTAATTTCAAATTGCATTTTAATATGTTATTGATAGAAGTTGAAAAAATACACTTTACTTCAATAGGTACTTTAAATATTAAAAAAAATATCAAAATAACATTAAGTTGTAATATTTTTATAACACTTAAATGCTTTAATAAATACTCCTAATAAAAAAATCAATAGATGCAAACTTACAAATAAAAATTGTGTATGCTTAATAGAAATCTAAAGATACTTTTAAAACAAAAAGAAATGGAAAATTTTCTAATTTCTCAGATTAAGATTTGAATAGCATTTACTTTCAAGTAAAAACCTGCTACAACCATATGAACACATATTTAGTGCAAAACTTTGGCTAAAATTGCAATTGTGTAACAAATGTATAATTTAGGTAGTTATCATAATCTAATAAAGAAGAAAATAAAGAATTGCATCATAAAGTAAATAGAAATAAAAGTTAGTTTTGATACGAATTTAAAAGTTAAAAATAATGATACAGAAAAGAAAATTATGTTCTGTTTTCTATATCAATGGAATGAGAAAAGCATTCTATCAACAAAAATAGAATGTTTTTATTATTCCATTACAAATGGCATGAACGGAATAATAAAAAAATTTTAGAGTGATAACATTATTTAAATAAAATATGATACCTTTATTTTATTTTTTGTTAATGGTTGACCAGGTTCTGGAACAACTTCAATGATAT
>JAPDSC010113032.1:1463-29989 GCA_026290005.1 Latrodectus geometricus
ATTTAATTGCTTTTTTTTAAATTTCGAAATTTATAGTTTGAATGTGTAATAATTAAAATAGAATTTGACATCTTGTAAAAAGTAACAAATTTGGAATGTTTAATTTTTCCTATTAATTAAATAAAAAAGAAAAATACTAAACATTACTTTTTTTTAGATTTTATTTTTATTAGATTTTATGATTTTAATTATTTTAATTTTCTTCTGACAAGTGTCTTGAAAGCTGATTATTTAATCATATTTCATGTTGATTTTGAATTTATATTTTTTTACATAAATAAAAAATTGATTTCATTTTGAAGTATTAAAATATGATTTCTTGAAGTTTCAAAATTTTAGAATTGTATGGGTAAACAATTTCTCCACTTTTTCTGAAAGTTCATGGTTATTTGTTTGAGTGTAAAAATGAATTTTTTTTTTTTTTTTAGCTATATTACATTGATTTTCATTGAAGTATTTCTTATGTATTTGTCGCCTTTTAGAACCTTAGAAGTGCCACACATGAATCGCATTCGATAATAAAATTTCATTAAATAATCATTGAATTTTTAGAGAATATGCATGGCAAACTTTAGTGCTATCTATTATAAATATTATATAGCAGATGTTTTTAGATATAAATGCTAGTTAAAAAACGTTTTTATTTTTATAATTCATTGCCAGTTTAATCATGTTTAAGAAGTTAACGTTTTAATGGCCAAAAATAATGAAAAATCATATATTTTTTTTATGGCGATGAAAAAAAAATTTTCAGTGAACTTCATTTTTGATGGATACCGTCTACAAACTTTTATCAAGAGTGTTTCTGTAAGCATTTGAAAACAAATAGAAACGTATTTGATTTCATTTTGTACTATAAAATTAGCTTTTAATGAAAGAATTGTTTTCCCGTTGATTTTCCGTATTGGCGAATGTTAAGAAATAAGCATGTGAATTTTGTTTTCAAAATGAAATTTCTGCTCTTGAAAAACATTTCAGTTAGTGCAAAAGCTTTGGATTACTGTTTATAAAAATGTATATGGTTCAGAGAAGTAGAATCAGTTGAAGATTATCAGTTATGTTGTTGATCTGCCAAGCTGGCAATCAAATGATTCAGTTCAACTGTAGGTAGGTTCGAATCCCACTTTGGATATCGTTAGTGGTTCGGAATCCATTTAAAACTATAGGTACCCATCTGATTAACCGTCGTGTGCTTAAAATGACCATTGAGCGACAAACAATCTGGTTTGACAATCCGGATTAATGATCAGCGTATCAATCAAGTCACTGGTATTCGGTGGTCGTAGTTTGACAATAAGAGACCTTATTGAACAAACTTCTGTATCATTATTTTAAGCAATTTTAAAAAGAAGGTTTTAAGTTAAAATAGATCGCTTTGCGTCTTGATTTAAAAAACTAAATTTGCTTCTAAAAAACTTGTTAAATGTATCGTGAGATGCTTTTACATAGGAATTCCTTTTTAGAGCGCATTTACCGGTTATGAAACTTGATCTATGATTTTGATACGTAAACATCTCAATATTAATAATATAAATAATACTCGATTTTGCTTAAGCAAATTTCCCAAAACAAGGGAGCGACTTGAAATGTGGGAAAACTCGTTGATTTTTCATAATTATATTTTTCCCTACCGTCATTTTATTTCATCAATTTTTGGCAAAGTATCCAACAAGTACGATTTTACAACTATTGTATTATTTGATAAAGCATGTGTCTTCTATTATCTTGGTTGAAATTTACTCATCTTGTGATCATTTTTCGATTATATTGATGAAAGAAAACTTTCTTGCTATGAACTCTAAAAGACTTGTTAAATAATTTTAAAATCAATTTTATAATTAGAAGAATTGTTAAAAGTACGTTGAGATTAAAGAAAAATATTTTGAAGGAGATGAAATAAATTTTGACTCATAAATTGTTACTTTTTTGTTTAAATCTACTGACGTTCCAAGTATTTTTCGACTATTATTATATTTAAAATTATTTATTCTTTCTGTTATATATTATTATATAAGCTACATTCCTTTTTGAATTAGTTTTAGTACGATCGCAAAGCTGAAATTCTGTTTTTGAAATTAATCCGTAGGATTTCAATATAGAAATAATAGTTTAAATTAAAGATTGATTTGATTGGTACTGTATTTGTTATGCTTAATAGATTTTACGGAAAGAGAAATAATCATTTCTTATTCTGAAGAAAATTCATATAACTATAGATATCTTATTTTAATGTATTGCGTTTATTTACACATTAAGTGTATTCGTTGTGCCCGCGTTTATACCAAAGATCGCGAAACGTCGATCGCTAGCTGGTTGTAATTCGCGGGGAAATTTTCTCTCAGTTTGGCTAACATTGATTTTTAATACGCTGAAATTATTTCAACATTGCAACAATATGTTGAAATAGTTTCAGATTTGAGAAGTGAATTCAACAAACGGATCCAAGATTTCAATTGATTGTTAAATTAATCACATCCCCTCTGTGACGTTTGATTCTTTAGAGTCCTTTGCTTATCTTAAGAAGTACTTTGATTTTCAAGACGATGTCGTAGTGTAGTTGGAATTTATTGATTTTCGAAAGGATGTACTTGTAAAATCGCTTTCTTCAAGCTCAGAGAATATTTAGTCTCTTGTTTCTTGAGAAAAACACCCAATTTTAATTACGGTTTTTTGTTCAACTTCATATTCTGCTGAAATTTCTTTTTGCTGTTTGAAATGTATAAAATATGCGTACGAAAATCAACCCAATTGTGAACACTTGGCCAACTGTCTTAGCCACAATCTACTCTCCCAACATCAAACATACTTGCTGATTAAATGAAATTCCATCCTTCTTATTGAGAGAGAGAGAGTCTTAAAATATCTGTTATAATTTTTTTTTTTTTTTTTTTTTGTTTTTCTTCAGTTTAATTAAAACTGATTTTTAATGCAAAAAAGAAGATAAATTATAGGCAAAAAAGCAAATGCAATTATAATTTTTTTAAAAATAATTGTGTCAGTTTCCTTAGTTGGTTATTCGCATTAGAATTTAAAAATAGTAAGGTAGCTGTGGAGGTTTATAAGTTTGACGAATATAAGATACTTATATGATACTGCCATTTGAGCGATATAGGGAATAGATAATTATTTGCCATTCTTTACTTGAATGCTATTATCCTAGTGCTAAATAAATTTTCATTGTATTTTAAATTGAATTATTAGGTTGTGTTTTATAATTAAATGTTTAATTTAATGAAAAATTTAATTTGGCATATAATTTAATTTTAGCTTTGTAATTGAATTTTAGAAATATTACATTTATTAATCAGTTTACGTAAATTTTTAATTTAAAATAAATTTTTATTTTGCAATAGTGTATATACAAGACTTACATATATTTATATTTTATTGTTTTAGTGTGAAAATCTTATAATTTAATTAAAGAAACAAATAATTATGAGATTTTTTTTTTAATAATATCACTGAAAAATTATTAGAATATTATTGGGATTTATAACATTAGAAAGGTAATATCCATGGTTTTTATTTTAATTTACAATTAATTTTTTATTAAAGGATTATGCTTTTTAAAAGATATAAATTTCTTGTATTTATAATTTTTAAATGGATATTGATATTTGCTAATGGATATCACAAAAAGTTAAAAATTGAAAAAAGTAATTAGTTGAAGTATTCATTTTTTATTCGTAGATCGGTCTTGAAAGAGATGAATGGATTATTTTGTTTTCAGAATATTTTTTTTTTCACTAATGTGAATTTTTCTAATATTATAAAAAATATTCAAGGAATGTTAAAATTACTTATATTTATTTACTTTATAAATCTTGTTTAAAAAATTAATTTTGACTTAAATATTTTTTAAATTTATAGAATTTTTTGCATAACAGTAAGCAGTATTCTTGCCATAAAAATCTTTAATTAGCTTATTTTTACATTATTTTTTAATCATTAAATGATTATATTGAAAATATTATTTTATTTATAAATTAATGCTTGTGATTATAATTTTATGTTTTTTAATGTTTACATATATTTTTTATCTAACTAAAGCAAACATGTAAGTGAATTTGATTGTATATTTCTTTAAAATAAATTAAAGTATGATTTGTTTAAGGTTTATTTAAATTATTCTTCAAACATATTTTGGTTTTATATGCCTAATATTTTACTACAGATTTTATCGAATAATTGTTAGTATCTTTTACCTTTGTTTTCTCCAAACAATTGAAGCTATTTTCTATTGGTGCACTCACTGCTTAGACATCCTCAACATAAAAATTTTTCAAAAATTATTTTTATTGAAAAAAAATTAAGTTTTTGTAGATATGTGTTGCACTTTTGAGATTTATAGGTAACATTTGTTTTTTTGCTTCATAGCTTTAGATCTAAAGAATGGCCCAGGTGCTGTATATAAGGGAACACCTCAACATGATAAACCAGACTGCACTTTTATTCTGGAAGATGATCTTTTCACAAAAATTATGGATGGTACAACAGATCCCCAGAGGGTATGAACTCTTAAAAACAATAATACAATAATAAATTTATTAACTTTCAATTTAGAATTTAACAGTAAAATATTGAATTTTTATGATAAACTGCCTCTTGTAAATCGTGTATGCACACAAAATTTTTGTAAACTTTATTTACAAGTATCGTATTTTTCTGTATATATTTGACAGTGGTGTATTATTCAAAGGAAAAAAAAAATTTAAAAGCAAAAAACGTTACATAATTTGTGGCAATATTTGCAGCGAATTTTCAAAAATACTTGCTGCTGATAATGTGGGTTTCACATAAAACAAAAAATACACAGTACGATAAAAATATAATAAATTGTGCAGCAGAAAAATCATTTATTATGAAAAAGATATGTTTGATTCCCCTTCTTCACAAAATGTTATAAACTGAAATAAAAACGTGAAATCGATCAAAAACGAAAATTCTGAGTAGATTCTAGTTAAACTTATCGATTTTTAGTTTTTAATGATTTTTAAAACTAGATTAGGCATATTTTAAAAATAAAATACATTTTTTTTTGCTAATAATTAAATGAAAGAAATAGATTATTTTCAAACTGTGCATACTTAGTTTTCTACTTTACATTTGCATGTTCGTCACTATCTTTTATTTAGTTGCCTTCCTCATAGCTTTTAGTTTAAAATTTTCTTGGTAACATTTTTACTTTCACATAATAACATACAAATTTTGAAGTTTTACAAGATGTCTATCTTTTAAATTAAATCTCAATGAATATTTACTTTTATAATTATTTATTACAATTTAATCTTTGCTAAAACACTTTAATTTATTATTTTATTCAGTTGGGTGTTTATTAATAATATAGTTTTTTTCCTTATAAGTATTTAACCCTTGAATGCCTAAAGCAACATTCCAAGTTTTCCGGATAAGTTCATATTTTGATCTTTGGAAATAGAAGTATAACATTATTCATATTTTAATTTCTTTCAAACTTATGACATCTATTTTTTGCACAAGAAAATTCTTCATATAGATTATTAATGTCATTAAAATTGAAGTGAAATTTATTTCTAGAGCAGTTGAATTGGTAATTAAGTGATCAGTATTTTGACCTATAATTCAACAATTCATGAGTTTTATTCTTACCTTCTAGTATGTATATTTTTTATTGTTCAGAATTTATGATTTATGTTACATTTAAACTATCTTTGTTGTGTAAAAAAATAGAAGAAAAATATATTTTGTTTCTATTTTTTTTTTTTTTTTTTTTTTTAACATTTTACTAATGTTACCATCAAAATTTGTCATTTGTCTTGTATATTATACTTGCCTTATCTGTGGTAGCATGTTTTCTTCAGTGCTATATGCATTTAAACTTTTCAAAGCAATATCTTTTCATATTTTAAAGCTAAGATATAATATTTCTAATACAATTGCTTATTTAAGCTATTTATGATAGTTGTAGAACTATATAGAAGAAGTTTAATTTAGCAAGGATTATTATAAATATGGATAAAAATACTCAGGATAAGCTATTTATGATAAAAATGATAAAATACATAGTGGCAAAATAATTAAAAGTTTTTGCTTTGTATTGAATCAACAGGTTTGATATTTGAAATGAAGTTTGTAATGTTAATATTGTTTAAATGAGAAAATTTATTGCCAATTATGAAAATTCTACCATATTAAAATATTTGAATTCAATTATTTGTAGAATAAAATATGTTTATTCTATTTGTTAACTTCAGAGTCTTTTAAAATTATTGGTGATTAATTTAAGTGATTAATAACAAGTATTTCAGTTTTGAATTAATATATCAATATGCAATCTTTTGTTTAAATGCATTAATATTTTAATTGGTTATCTATGAATTTGTTGATCTTGAATACTTAATTAATTAAATTATAATGTATGCTCCATTTTATAAATTATCGTTAATTCAATTCACACATGATAAATACATTTTTGTAGTTAGTTGTGATGAACTGCAGGCTACAAAAAGTCATATCATTTTTAAAGATCATGTTTGTTTATATATTTATTGATTTTTTGACTCTGAATATTTAGTTACCAATTACTTAAATGTTAATCTAAAATGATTATTTTCCTGTAGTTAAATTCAGTTTTAATCTCTTAATTCATTTATAGTTTTATCTGCTGTTATATCATAAATGTATGATAGTTTTTGTCAAATTAAATTATTATATTTCAGTTTAATTTTTAGATGAGAAAATCTGTACTATACAATTATTGAATAATTTTTCAGTTTTAATTTATTCTGCTTATAGTATGCTTTGTAACTTATTTTAATAAAATTAAGTATACATTCTACAATTAAAATTATCTGATACAGCAAAAGTGTTAAAATTAAAAATTATTTTTAAAGGCCTTTATGTCTGGAAAACTGAAGATAACAGGGAATGTCTTAGCTTCACAGAAACTTCAAGCCATTTGGGAAAATCCTGAAGAAGAGGAAGAAAAAATGTCTTTTGCTCCTGCTACTGAAGCAAAGGAGAGCATAAGTTTGGCTGAAGTAAGATTTTTTTATAATTATAAGAAATACTGATTATTGTTTTTAATTTTCTTAAATGATCAACATTCCTTCAATTTGACATACTTTTAAAGTAAATGATGATGACTTTTTATTACTTCCTAATATGAGCAATTGTTATTAAATTATTGAGTGTGCAAGTGATTAATTGATGACTGATATAATGTTGTTATTAGCATAATGATCTGATGCTACATAGCTTAATAACTAAATTCTTTTGTATGTTTTTTGAACATACTATGTACAAGCTTGAACATACTATGTACAAGCAAGGGAAGATTTTTTAGTGTCTGTGATTTAATGTTGCAAAGCAAAATGCTTGGAAAACTCTTTGCAGCCTCTATAATAGAGATGTAGGCAGAAATAAAACAATCCTTTATCATTGTTCAATAGGATCAAAAGGAGAGCCTTCCACTTCAAAAATGCTATCCTATCAAGGCAAACTTGCTCTGATGAAGATTTTTTTTTTTTTTTCAATTTTTATTTATACCCAACTACATCATGTTTTTTTTGCATAATAGTTGTTAAATTAAATTATACCGTATACTTTTATGTGGAAATAGAATTGTTAAAAATTTCATTGAATAAATATGTTAAAAACTTTGTTTGATGAAAGTATGTAAATCAAGCAGATATTGTTGGGGATTCACTAGTTTGATGACATGAAATACCTTAGATTCAAACTTAACCTTTATTGAACAATGGGGATGAATGTTGATACTTTTATTTCTGCAAACATGTCTGTTAGGGCACATACTTAAAAATTTACCAAGCTTTTTCTTTGCAAAGCATGAATACCCCCTGTTATGTATGACATCTTTTCAGAAGGCTACAATGTGCAGTTCAAATGCTTTAAAACAGCATCTGTTAAACTATGGCTTTACAGTGTTAAGACAAATATTATTGATTAATGACAATGATTTCCTTAATATAGAATGTTAATATACGTTAAAAAGGTTATAATCTATAGAAATAATCTATAGAAGTTATTATGAATGTGCTAGATAAAATATGTCAGTATGTTTAATATTTATAATTTTAATTATATTTATTAATTTATATTTACCTAAGCTTTTTACATCTAGTGTTTATTGCTTTTTTTTTTGCATAATCTTTTGTTATTGATCTTTGCAATCTACATTTCCTTCAATATAATAAATGAACATTGTTAATAATTAGTAATTTGTATTAATTAAAAATAATTGAACTAGATTGAATAACTATAAAGATGTGGATACCATTCATTACATTCTGAAGGAGTTTCATAAGTGTACCATAAGTACTAAGGGTTATTTATTGAATAGTTAGTGAATGATGAAAGTCTAGGTAGAAAATTCATTTTCATATTTCTATATAAACTGAATAGAGTATTTAGCATATAATTTCTATATTAGTGTATAAGTTTTAATTTTTCTTTGATTTTATTAAATTTTTTAAACATAAAATGTTAATTGAAATTTATAATTAAACCAAAAAAGTTTGTTATATATTCATAGTGGAAGTGCAAATAATGTCAAATAAATAAATAAATAAACGCTCAGCTATTTATAAAAGTTATCTTCTTGAAAGTCTATAGAAATATAAAAAATTCCTGTAGATTTTTAAAAATTACAATTTTTTATATTTTTTTACTAGAAAAATTAAAAAAATAACTGAGTTATTCACAATAAAGGTGCATTCTTCATAAATATTTTATTTTTGATTTATGGATTATTATAAAGATTTAGATTGAGTGGTTATTTTTATAAGCATATAATTTGAAATAAATATGTAAATGTTTCTTTTATTGTAGATGCCAGCAAGATTGAAATCTGATTTCATTTTCTTAATATTTGCCGAGCGTTTGGGAGAAGAACCTGAACTTGCTCAGAAAATGAAAGTTGTCTATAATTGGAATATATTGCAATCAGGAAAGAAAATTTCAGAATGGAGTAAGTATTAAAAGTTATACAGATAATGTATTCTGTTAATATTAACTTTTATAATAGAATATTAAATTGGTTAAAATTTGCTAACTTTTATTCCCTCATCTATTGGTTTTGGTTTGCTATATTTGTTGACTGCACATATATCTGTGAATTTTAAAGACCATGTTAAAAATTCTAATTCTATGCATTATTTTGCAACATAGCAATGTAATTAATTTATTAACAAATAATGCTATAATATTTACCTGCAATATGTTCATTTATTGAATTTTTGAAGAATGTTTAAAAAAATGCATTTATTACTTAGCTGTGGATTTAAAGATTGGTGCTGGATCTATCTATAGAGGACCTCCCAAGAATGGAAAAGCTGATGTTACATTAACAATGGAAGATGAAGATGTTATTCTTATGATGTTAGGAAAATTAAATCCTCAAAGGGTACAATTGCGATATTCTTTAATAGTTAAGAAAATAATTATTTTGGGAAATGGCATTTATTATAATATATTCATGGTTGATTATTGGGTTTTTTTTTATAAGAAAAAAATTAGTTATAAAAAAAAATAATGATTGGTTTGAGAATACTTTTTGCATAAGTAGCTATTATATGATTTAAATTTATTTTAAGAGATTAATCTTATTTATCATTGGTTTAAAATTTTTTAACCTTTTGAATAAGAAAATTATCTTAGATATCAATATAATTTCAATATTAACATATTTTATTTTATTAAAAAATATTCTCAAATTTTTGCCCTATAAATCACATGCTAAGCTCTTATATAGGTATTTATTTACATTAATAATGTTTTATTTTATTTTATTTAATATTATTCCAAAGAGAATGATTTAAATATTTTTTAATATTAAAATGCATCAATAATGAAACTTTTTTTTATATTATCAGAAAATTAAAAAGTTTAGTTACAAAATAAATGTTTTGATGTTATAAAATATATTAAGAATCGTGTATAATCAATTTTTAAAGGAGTAAATATTTTAATTCTTACTTACTATTTTCAACAAGCCTGTTTTTAATAGTTTAACCCTGAAAGCTTGTTTTTTATCTTTTAATATAATTTATTACTTTATGAATAATAGATATTTTCTTCTAGTCATTAAACTGAAAAATCATTTATTTTAATTATCTTTTATATTCTTATCTTTTGATAAAATTCTATTCTTGAGTTCCATGAAAAGTTTCCAAGGGATGTTCAATAATTATTTATTTCAAGCTCTTATGGCTTTAATTTGGCATTTTCATAGCAAGTTTTGATAATGATATTTCTTTGAACTGAGTTACAGAAATTTTTCACATCAAAATAAAATTCATTATATTCGGTATATATTTAAATCCCTATTATTAATTTTGAGCATTATTTATGAGGATTTTATTTTATTCATGTGATAAAATTATTGAATTTGGAAAATTTATGTTTGCATATATTTTCTTTGTTTAATAAATTTTTATGCTTTTTACACTGTTTATATTCCTAATGTTTATGATTTTTCTTGCATAAATCATTCTTTGATTTTAAACATAATTTATAAATTTCTTTAACAGGCATTTATGACAGGAAGATTGAAGATAAAAGGAAATATTATGTTGACTCAAAAATTAAATCAATTATGGCAAGAAATATTAAAATCTGGAAGAGCTGTTGAACTTCCTATACTCTCTGCTATTTTAGCTGATAAGGTAATTATTTAAAAATATTTTATTGCAGTGAACTTTTTTTACATTTTAATTATAATAATACTGGAAGAATTCTTTGATTTCTTATAATATTTGTTTAAGTCTGATTGTAAATTGTGATTAAATTCTTATAAATTTGTAATTATATATTTTTTATTTGTAAAAATATTCTTATTTGCCTGTTTCTCATACAAAATCCAGTTTGTTTTTATTCTTAATATATTTGTAATAGTGAAGATTAATCAAAACGAGATATTTTCTAATTCTACTCTTAATTTCTTTTATATTGACTATTTATTTAACATTTTCTTTGTATTTTATTTAAAATAAATATTTCTATTTAAAAGTAATTTTTTTTTTGTTTGATAAATGATTCATTTACTTTTTCCTTTAGTTATTGAATGTATGATTTTTATCCTGTTAATGATTACAATTTTTAATATAATTAATATAAATTATTTCAGTGTTATCTTGGTTTTATTTTTTTCCTAATTATGAACCTAATTTTAAGATTCTTAAATATAAATAATTTATAATATTTCACTTATATAAATTTTTCTCTTAGCCATTTGATCCTACATTGAGAAGTGAACCATGTTTTGTTGAACTGGGTACAAGGGTCGCCAGACAGCCCGATTTAGTTAAGAAGTTCAACACAGTATTTGAATGGAATGTGACAAAGAAAGGAAATAAAGAAACACAATGGAGTAAGTTCTATGAATTTCTAAGATGTCACATGGGAGAATGTACTAAATTTATCTTCAAAATTAAACAATCATCTTTAAAAATTGTAAATATCTGTAAACATTTTCCTTTATATAAATATTTCCATTCATTCAATTTATTAATTATTGTTAGTTTATGGAAGTTATTAATTTTGTTTTAAGTTTTATCTAAAAAACTTTATTCTATGTATAATTTTATTAAATTCATTTTTTAGATGATCCTTATTTTCATTAGGTTACATATATTTACTGTAATACTTGAAGGTAGTTTAAAAAACCTCAATGACAGAAATCAGGAAATGCCATTAAAAACCACTCTACTATTAAAAAAGGAATAGTTCTATAAGAAATTATTTTACTCATTAATTAGTTTTAAATTTATGGAAAATTAAAATTATGATATTTATTAATTTTTGAAGAAAGGAACTTCTATATATTGATAACTGAGTTTAGTAAAATGAGCTTGTGATAATATTAAATGAGAAAGAAAAGACTTAAAGATTGACATATGTCTGAAGTGTATATAAATTAACAGTTTTATTGTGACATATTGGCTAATTGAAACATATGTTTAAAAAAGTGACATTTATAAATTCAAAGAAAAATTTTTTATTCCTTTTCAAATTTTTCATTCATTTATTTTAAATTTATAGTTTTGGAGTTGAATTCTGATAAGGGCATGTTATCGCGAGGACCTCCTAAAAATGGTGTGAAACCAACTATATCCATTACTGTAGATGATGACGTATTTGCTGATTGGATACTCCACAAGATCAATTCAGATCAGGTAATTTTTTTGCTATTTATTTTTGATCATCTTTCTAAATACAAATGTTTTTATATATTGATTTACACACTTAATGGTATTTTTTCTTCTCTACATATTCAAAGAATTTAAATTTGTCTTAACTTTAACTTTTATTTACATTATTTAGATTAATAAATTAAAGTATTTCATTTAGCAAACTTTTTATGAAAATTGATTGGTGAGAAATATCTCTTAATTTTTTATCTTAGTTCTCATTAATGATTAAAATTTCCTAATTACAATTTTATTTTATTCTGGAAGTTTTTAGAAAAAGTAGTTCTTATATTCCAGGCAAATTAAATCTTGTGTGTAAATTGTATTTGAGGATTGATTTTATTCATTATTTTTGAATAACTTCTTCCTATGATCTAATACTATTTCATCAGCAGCTTGCACCTGCCAATCTCTAAAATTATTAAGATTTTGATAAGAACTTTGATTGAAGATCAAGAAACAATATGCTTTCTGTTCAAAATCTGGGCTTCAGTAATCAATCTTGCAATAAATAAGCCATAATTATCAATTTGAGTTACTTTGCAATCATTGACATTTTCACAATCACTGTTTATTTGGTGGAATTTTTCTGGAATTGTAACATGCTTTTGTGGGTTCCATATATTTGGTTTCTAAATGCTGATAAGTCAGTAATATTTATGTTATGAAGATTTGGTACTTAGTAATGGAAAGCATGTTCTTTTTCCTAATTAATGTAAACCAATCAACTTATGCAAAATTCTAAAAGTTTCATATAAAATTATATTTTGCTATTTACAAATTTATTGGTACAATTGTCTTCGTTTATCTTTTTCCCTCTCTTTTTAACTTATTTTCTTACTGTGGGTAATTTAAGTAATGTCCAGAATGGATGCTGTGAGTTCAAATGTCTCACCTATCCCAATTATATCAATATCAAATTTAGCTTTTTGTAGAAAGATTGTTTAAAGTCATATTTTATCTAGAAATTTAAATAATATTTTAATGTTTTGTCATATTATTATATATTGTCTTTATTAGTAAATATATAAAATGATTTTATTTTTCAATTGATTGATCATTAAGAATGAAGATGAAAACATTGAAATATCTTTTAACTAATAATCATTAAAAAGAACAAAGCCTTTTCATTATTCCCTTAAAAAATTAATTTCATTTGTGAAATTGATTGCCTTCTAATTTCTCTGAATAATTTCAAATTAATGTAAATTAACGATACAAGTTTTTCTATTTTTATTTATAAATGAATGTAATGTATAATTTTTTGATGTTTAAGTTTATACTAATATGCATGTAAAGATAAAATTTTAATCTGACTTTTATTTTTAGGTCCTATCATCTTCATCAACTAAAATTGAAGGTGACAAATCAGTTGTTACAAAACTTTTGGACTGCTTTAAACTTTCATCAAAGTTATAAAAATAAAAACTTTAAATAACACTATTGGTCCATACTTAATACAATTTTACTCTACCTGGACAAATTTTATCATATAATTTTCTTGTTGTGAGAAGATATCTTAAGCTGGCATTAAATATTATGTTATATAATGATTTTTGTATAATTGTTGGTGGTTGACTTTTCTTATGTTATTTGTTTTTATATCTCATGTTTGTAAACATCAACGTTTTATGAATTGTTACTTTTGAAAAAGTTCTCTTAAAAAGGTATTTCATGATTATTTTATCTACACATTTAAGATCAAAATATTCTCATGATTATGTTATTTCTATATTATTTTGTATATTTGTTGAAATAAAATGACTTTATATTTGTATTACTTAATCTATCAATATATTACCTAAATTTTTATGATTAGGGAGAACTCAAACTAGAAAAACAGTGTGATTTTTTTTTTCTAATTTGTTAAAGCATGATAAAAATGCAATGAAATTAACTTAATGATATTGAAACTTTTCAAAGTAATTTTTTTTATTCTTCATCAATATTTTTTGAGATCCCTAATGGCCATGAAGACAATGAAAAAATTATATTAATACATTGAATATGATTTATTAATTTAAAAAGGTATGTCACAGATTGCTATTTATTTTCATAATTTTGAAATTCGTTTGTTTATATAAATACTATTAAAATTAATTCAATATTTTTTTATTAATTGAAACAGCATAATTATAATGATTTATAAATTGGCTTATAATAATAAAGCAAACTGTTTTTGATAAATATACATTTCATTTTCCTCACATTGAATTGAAAGATTTATTATAGAATAAGTACAGTTGAGACCAATTATACAAAGAACTATATATTTCAGAAAGGATTGAAATATATTTGAATCACAATACCTGAAGAAGTAATTGATGTGTCCTACAATAGTTTTAGTAGGCTGCATAGACAGGGTTTATTCAGTGTGTTAATTTCAGTATTGTTATAAAATCTTGAATTTATCTGTTAAGTTTTCATTAGTGTTATTTAGGGGAGGGGGGCTGATTTCATTTTCCCAAGAAATATTCTCTCCTTTTAATCTGTTTGTCTAATTTCTAGAAACTGAGAATATTTTACTTCATTGTTAATGATGCAAAAACCGAGCATTGATGTTGAATTTATTTAAAATCTATTTTGTTGCCCTTAATGAATGTTAATTAAGATTTACATCAACTTTTAATATCCATTGCCTTATGTTTAAGTCAGGTAGATTAATTGGAAATTACAGATTATTTGCGAGTTAGAATGTAGGTTGCAGTTTTTAATAGAACTAGTCATTAAAAATAGTTCAATATAGTTCCTATCTTGGCAATTAAATATGCATGAATTAGGATGTTTGCTCGAAATTTGGTTTTACCTTCAACATAAGTGAAATAAGGTTCTTACTTTAAAAAATCTTTGAAAGCAGAGACTTGAAATTAACCTGAAAGTTAATTTCTGTTCTAAAAGCAGTCTGAAATAAGATTAAGAGACTCTTATCTTATTCAATAGCTAACTAGGAATTTAATTACTATAATTTTATGTTCATTCATGTGCTGCAAATACAAACTATGGAAATAAAAACTATTACAAATTTAATAAAAATTAATTTTTTTTATAATTTTTACTTAATAAAAGAATAGAAATTTATTTCAAGTATCCTATATTAAGTAGAGATGCCACTTTTCCATCGTGGGGAGTGATTTCTGTCTATCAGTCCTTTTATTTGAGATTTTAATTCACAAGTTTTAAGAGAAATTTCTAATGAAGTCTGATGTTTTTTTTCAACCCATATATGAAAATATTTCAGTTAAAATGACCATTTGTTACTGATTTTAACCAAAATGTAACTGCATTTCAGAGCAAGGTTTATCATTCTCATCGTAGAGTTGGGGTACTAATTTGATAAAACTAGTAGTTTGGTTATCATTAGAAATCTGAAAACGAATTTTTCTCTTGCGTTAATAAGGCTCTAAAAACATATTTTTCAATATTAATGGAACTGAAAGAAAATTTCTGATTATTGATAGATATAGATTAAAAATACTAAAATGTCGGTTGTAAATTCTCTGAAACCAATAAACTAGTTTTTAACAGTGTTAAAATTAATTGCTCTGAGAATAAATGTTTGAAAAATGTGAATGGCTATTTTTATAATGAGTGATATAGAAGACTGAAAATATTTCCAGTTTTATACATTACTTATTATAAAAATAGCCATTGTATGAATAGCTATTCATAGAAAAGTTTGCAGTTCGCATCTTGTGATTAAGACTGATGAATTACATTAATCATTTTAAAAACATAAAGTTGCTAAAAATATAAAAATTTTTCAGCCTCAAAACACAACTGATTTTTCTGGGAGCAAAATCCTCAGACTTTTTGTTTTCAATAAAGCTACAAGACACAGTTAATTCCATTTCATGTTTAAGTAAAAATTCTCTTATCTTAGTTTAAAAAAAATCATTAGTCTCATTAAGAGATTAGGAAATAAATTAGCATTGTTCAGATGTGAAATACAACGAATCATATCGTGGCAAAAATCATAATGGAGTGTAATGTATAAATTGAAACATATTTTCACTTAATATTAATAAAACTGAATAAAATAGACTTAAAATAATGATATACTTAAAATTTTTGATGAGGAAAATAAATTGGTTACTTTAGGTTCTGAATGAGGAAATTTATCAATCACAAAATGAAATATGTATGCTAAAATAAAAGAATGTTAAGTGAAAATAGACAAATTTTTTTAAAGTTACCTGTAATTCTCAATATTTACTTATTCGTGTTCAGATTAGAAAGTAGGAAAGCTTTTCCATGTAGAAAATATCTTGATAGTTAATAGGAATTTTGAAATAGATGGGAATATGTTTCATAGAATACATAATTCTTCAAAACAGTTTATGGATTTTTAACAAAATAATTATGTAAGATATTTAATTTGATATCAAAGTATCTCTTAAGATTAACCATTTATTTGTTAAACTGCACGCATAAATTGTGCTGCATTCAAGCAACTTTTTTACTTTCAAGCATACTTAATTTACTTAGACTGATTGAAAATAGGTTTTTTTCATATGCTTTTCTGTGTGTGAAAGATATCTTAATTTAATAGATTTAAGTGAATATTGTTTGTTCTGTATAAGTTTTTTATCATATGAAAAAAGAAATGAGAATGAAATTTACTGAAGTTATAATAGAAAATTTCATTGTCTGGGCCGAAAAAGTAATAACTTTAATCAGTCTAGAAAAAATGGCATTTTAATATTATTTGGTCAACAAGAAAATAACATTCCTTCTAACTTGCATATCAGTATTTTATCATGTTATAAGAAATTAGTAAAATTGACCCAATTCTTCATGCTGGATGATGTGAACTTTTTATTTTTTTTTAAGTATGAAATTTAAATTTTTGCTTTCATTACTTTCTTGGTCTAAGGAACACATCTTTTAAAAATCCTGTAAGCATATGGGGATAAATTTATACAAGTTGGTGCATTTGTTCGTAAAATACGATAGAAAAAATAATTGATTTTAAAATTATTATATGAATTTCTCGAAACAAGTTTCCAGGAAACAGAAAACTTTGTGAAAAACTTATCTCAAGATAATAAATGTACAGTTATCTTTAGCATTTCATCTAAAATGCCGAAAAGATTATATAAGCTTATCAGCTTTTACAAATTTAACTAAAATTTTACCTGCTATAATTTATGAAGGAATAACTGGCTATTTGTGAAAAAATAAGCAGCAAATGTGTGAAATTATAGGAAATGAAAAGGATAATGTTAAAGTATATAATCGGAATAAAACAGAATTAATTTGAATTAGTAAATCAAATTGGTAAATGTAAGTATAAACTAATATAACTGCAAAGCGAAAACCTTAAGTTGATAGTTTTTCCTTAACTAGTGTGGATGTTATTATTACCAATGACAAAACATTGAGGAATAAGGAAAATTAGAATTAGTGTGTGTTAGCAGTTAAAATTTATAAAAGTTGAAATTTGAAAAAAAGTCAAAATTTGAAAAGCACAAACATTAATTAAAAAAGTTATCATATTTATTAGAGAAAACTAATCAAAATCGTACTGATCTGAACAAAAATAGTTTTTCAATGAAAAGTTCTTTTAACATCACAATCACTAATTCTAGACACTAATATATATTATCTGTAGATAGAAAAAGATGTTATTAAATCATCATCAAATTTTGAGTAATCTTTAAAAAAAGTTTTGCTTAAGAAACTATTTTCTCAAGAAGAATTATATTTTGAAAAACTAATTTACAATAGAAATTGATCGTATGTAAATTTGCAAAAAAGATAAATAATTTATCTTGAAATTGTCAATATTGGCAATTTTTTAGAGACAACTCAGTATTAAGCATATGATTAAATGTCCATATTAAAAAAGATTCATAGGAATTGTAAAATGGTCTTCCTTGTTTATTTTTTAAATAAGCAACTATTTCACAAATCTTTCCAGTATGTGCCTTCCTTTGCTATTAAGTTTTGCAACATCAATACAGAATATTTTTTCAGTTCTAAATTTTTCGAAGCAAAGAAATTTTTTTTGTAATGGCATTAAATATTATCATTTCAAAACTTTCTGCTAGGTGAAATATTTTAATGGGCAAAATAGAATTTTTTTTTTTGCATAAATCATTTAAAAAGTTAGCATTGTTTATAATGAAAGTCTTATTGTTTGTATTATAACAATATTTAGTACATATTTTTAGTGCTAGCTCAGTAGTTTTTCCATCATCAAATTTTTAGGTAATTTTTCATATACTAGTCAGTTATTTTAGTCACTAATCTTAAAATATTTTTTTATTCTGTTAATTATATTAGATTTTATCTTTTCATAAAATAATTATGATACTGTCTAGGACTTTACTGCCCTAAAATAAGTTACAGTCCTTTTCCACTCGCCTTTTATGTCGTTTATTTGTCCTATGAAACTTTTATTTTAATTCATAATTTATTATATAAAAATATTTATAATGAAAAATACTTGACCACTTTGAAATCATATAATCTGTTGTTTATTTCACTCTCGCCAGTTGATTGCAATTGCTGTTAGGTTATCTGATCTTTGTAAAAATACATATGGGGGTGTAATCTTATTAATCTAAAAAGATTGAATTTCATAAAATATTTTTCAATTTTATGCATTCTTCGCTTTGGAAATTATGAACATTAACTAATAGTTAAATATATTGGTAATGACAAAGTAGCTAATTGCCTGAAACCTATACTGCTTAGAATATACGTTTTTATAACGTCAGATTGATCTGAACATAAAGCAGCAATAAGAATAAATGGAGATTTTCCTGAAATATGCATTTGCCAACATAATCACTTCATTGTTTTTTTACACAAGGATAAATGTGGTTAGATTATCTCCCGAAAAGTTAATTGGGTCATTAAATTGCAATTAATGTCTGAATTTAAGAAATATTTTTTCTCATTGATGTGAGTATCATAACTGTTATAGGGTATTATGGGACAAATGGAATATAACAGCATTCTTCTACCTTTTATCCTTAAATATGTAAAGGAATTTATTTAATAGATTTACAAAATTTTTTTTAAGGAAGAAGCAATGTTAATATTCAATAAACTTTTAAATGTTCAAAATTTTACTCAAGACAATCGCTTAAAGTTAATTTTTACTTGTAATTAAGTATTAAACCTATTTATTATTACAAGATTTACTATTTTCTAATGTAACCATTAGAATGTAATTAAAATTAATAACAAGCAAGAAAAGATTTAAAACAAAAATTAGTATCAACATAATATCTATATTGATACTAAGAGCTATAAAATATAATGATTTTCCATATGAATGTGAGCTTATCATTATCTTGATTGATAATTGAAAAGATGTGGACTAGGATAGATTTTGTGGAGAAAGTAAGCCTTGTCATGGAGAAAGTCATGTTTTAAAGTATGTATCGAAGTAGGCTCTTTCTTTTTTTCATTACATGTTAATGGTTAATTCATTGGTTTAATTTTGGTATTTTTAATAAGTTGTGTGTATAATTTATTTTGGTATCTTTAATAAGTTGTGTGTATAATTTATTTTTCAGTTAAATAATTTATTAATAATTTAAGATCATCATTTAAACATTTCTATATATGACAGTGTCTCATAAAATAGGTCATGGTCGCAATGTCTTCCATGTTGCCATTCCAAATTAATATCTCAGGGGATGTTAGGAACCAGGCCTTCTCTGGCTTATTACTTCTAAATTGGAAGATTCAAATGGTGCCACCATCAGTGAGCCAAAGTCATACTTCCACCATAGTTGGGGGGTGGGAGGCTCTGTTCAAAAAGGGAAAATGCTCTATCTGACTTTATTCACCCAGTCCCTGTACTCTGGCTTTGCCAAGTTCATAAGTAACAACAATATGTGCGAAATTTCTTAAAGAATGATTTGATTTTTTTTCAACAACAAGTATCTTTTTATCTTTAGTTTAAATGATGTTTTGTTAATTATGTTTAATATTTTTTATTGGATGTTAATAATGCTTCCCTTAAAATTATTTTGTGGTCCTATTGAATACACAAAGTTTATTCAACAGGATCAAAGATTGAAGAATATTGTGTATCTTATGGTTTGATCAATAATACGATGACAAACATAGGTTATTGAGATACGTTTCCATGTGCCTATTTCTACCAGCTAGTGTCACTAAACGCAGCTAAACCTGATAATGAGGATAATTTTGAATACTGGTCAAGAACCAACATCTGAATTATCTTTCTTCCACATCAACTAAAGGATATTGGATTCGGAAGCTTAAAATGCATGTAGGCTCTCGCAGCTAATGCCCATTAACTTACTGTATTTAGTATTAATATTCTAAAAAATTTAGGATAGGCCTTTTAAAATGTTTACTTAGCAAAACTCTCGGTAAACTGTTTGAGAATAGTCTCACTCTTGCGTAATACTTTAATTTACCAAAGAGTCTCTCTATTAAAGTGAATTTGATTCTCATTTCTCTTCTCATTTTGAAGAAGCTATAAATTATTTCTGTACTTGGAACAATAGATTTGGGTGAAAAATTCTTAGTCGAAAGTATGATATAATTATTGAAGTTAAAGAGTACTAATTATCGATATTATTCATTGGAAATAATTTTGAATCTTGAATTCCGCCAAAACGTTTTGGCAAAATTTGGAGATTACCGATTTAAGGAAGGCAATTACTTTTTCTTGCCTTTAAATTTTTCCGTAAACTGTATAACTATGTCCCTTAAAAAGCATCGAGCAAATTTCTGAAATCCACAGAAAGGAATAATGATAGCATATAAAGAATATGGATTATTTCTTTGAGAAATCAGTGATCATGTTGGACGAAACTAAGAACTGTGCTGCATATCCATAATCTCAAAGGTTACAAGAGGGAATGACGCGCCGACGAGACCGACTGCACTCACCTCATTGCCCAACAGTACATGATGAGAAGCATATTGTGCGCATTATAATGATGGATTACTCAGCTATATCATGAACCACAGCACAATAGATTCAGTTTGTTACGCTACTTTATTCGTCCGTTTTTACGATTCTTTATTGTTTACCACAGAAAGAAATGTTCTGTGATTTGATATGAAATTTGATATGTACATACAATGGTACATTGCAATAAAATAACCATGCAAAAGCCATGGACAAGCATGATCATGTGGAATACTCATTGAAATCAGAAAGCATGTAACAAGTTGCGGAAAAGTACAAGAAAAGGGTTAATATAGGGTATGGTATCCCCTTTTACAGATATACAGGCCTCACAGCATGATTTCATGCTTGAAATAAAGCTGCTTATGATTTCATGTGGCTATTTGTCCCATTCGTTCAACATCACTTTAATTGGTGCATGGCTGATTCCGGAGGGGGTTGTGAATTGCAAGTGCCCTCTCCAGAGTTAATCATGTTCTATAGGACTGAAATCTGGAGATATGCTTGACCAATCCTTCCAACGAATATCCTTACTTTCTAAAAACTCATCAACCAGAATAGCTCTATTTGGCTTCGCTTTATCGTCCATTAAAATGAACTCAACTCCAACTGCACCCCTGAAATGAAGAATATAGGGATTCAAGACCTAACTGTTACACTGCCACTGTAATAGACATGGTGGGATGTACACACATTTAACATGATGCCTGACCATACCATTAAACTTCCAACGCCATTACGGTTGATTTCGTGGACATTGTAGTACAAGTAGCGATTCTCTGGTTCTCTCCATATGAATTTACGTAGAAAATCTGTGGTTAGGCTGAACCAGAACTCATCAGTGAAGAGAATGGCCGCCCATTGAATCATACTCCAACTTCTATGCTCTCTGCACTATACTACATGGACTCTCCCGTGCATAGAAAAGAGCGAGAAGCAAATTGTGCAAACAACCCATTCTCATGAAGACTTCTGGAAGCAGTCACCCGTGTAACTGGGTTCTTGTGGTGGAATACAAATTACGAGAGAGCTGAGAAACTGTAGCATTGCTGCTACGCCTCTCTAGAATAGACAAATTGCGATAATCTCTGGCTATCGTGGTACTGGGACCACCTTGGACAGGTTTTCTCTATATAGATCCGATCTCCTGGAACTATTTTCATAAGTTACATACAACGCTCGACGTTAAATTGAACTCTCTATAAATGGATTTGAAACTGTCCTAATTCGAGATTCCCAAAATTCGCCACATTATTCCATCACCTAAACGTCGATGATTACTTATTATTGTTACAATTTGAATTCAATTGATTGTTGCATATAAACACCAAGAGAAATTCGGCGAGGTGTGCTAGCTAACAAAAAGCGTGTTTTGAAATGGCGCTTATAATGTCTGTTCTTTACTGACTCCACCCACACATACGTGTACTCTTATGTATTCGATGGATATGATTTGCTTTTATGCCTCGAGGTAGTGGTTTTACTTTTCATTCATTTCTTTTCAAGAAATTTTGAAAGTCACTGTATGTTAAATACATCATTTTACACTATTAATTTCACATAAATTGGATAACTCCTATTTAGTACTTGTGCTGCTCAACATTAATTTTTAATTATTACACCTTTATATTTGAATCAAATGATGTATTTTAGTATTTTATAAAATAAATTATTTAATCTGTTTTTAAGAGTTACACAGAACTTTTGACTTTTATTTAATGATAAGAAATCTTGTATTAAAATCAAATAGCAGTTAAAAGTTATTTCAGATTCCACTATTACTTTTAATATTAAATGGAAAATTTTAAAAATACCTGTTTGCTAAGAATGTAATTTTCTAAAAAAAACTAGCTTTAGTTTGCTAGTTTAAAGTATTTTAAATTTACATACGAAATAAAGTAAAAATATATTGAAATAATTACGGACGTTTGTTCTACTAAAAATAATTATTTGTGTGATTAGAAATTTTAAAATTTCAAAAAAATATTTTGAAAGTAATAAATTAATTTTATTATATATTCTTATTTTTTTGGCAACAATTTTTTTGTAATAATTAATGATAATTAACTTTTTATTATGTATACAAATGTAATTAACGTTAATTAAATATATAATTATTATAATTATAAAATAAGTAACTTTTCATTTACTAGTTCATATATATTTTACTTAAAGAAATTATGCGTGAGAGAATATATATATATATATATATATATATATATATATATATATATATATATTTATACAGCAGTTTTCTTTGAATTTTATATAACAATGAAAAATTTAGAATAAATGGACTTAAAAATATTTCTGAATTCTGTTTGAAGAATGAAATATGTCGTAGTATTTTTGAAGTTCAGATAGAATACATTCATTTTTGACAACCATTTGGCACGACTACATATTTTATTTCTTTTAAAATATGTATACTTTTTTTTTTTTTTTAAGAAATGCAACAATCGGAAGAGAGGCTTTAGAGATATCAGAAAATGAAGTATTTTTTTTTTCTTAAAATTTTCATGTTTTATGATTATTTTAAAAAAGTTAAATAGTTCAATTTCTTTTATTATAAAATTCAATCCAGCAATAAGAAATCAATTGTTTTTTTATTACTGAAAAAATGAGACTTTGAATAACAATATATGTCTGTAATGGAATAATTTTATTAAATTTCAGTGGCAACACGAATTCAGTTGGCAGAGTGGCAGCAAGATCAATAAAAATGAGTCGAATTCTAGCTCCTTTGAAGTGAGCTCTAAAATATTATATGTTCTGTCCTTTATGATATCGTATTCTATCCTTTTTTATAATGTAACTCGTGTGTTTTACTTTGTTATTGAGATTATCATAATAATATTCAAAGCTTGTTCTGACTTTGTTTTTATTCCAAGAAAAAGTTGTATTATTAAATTAAATAGAATGAATAACGTGCTATTAAATTAAATAGAAAACATAATTTATATTATTAATCATAATTATATTATATTATTAATTATTATTATATCTATTAAATAAATTGCAGAGTAAGATACGATAATGTCTAAGCAACATAAAGTTAATCTAAAAACCAGTATGAAAAAGGAGGGATAAAAAAAATCTGAAGTTATTCGCGTATAAGCTAAAAATAATTAATATTTAGTATCGCTCGATTTTAATATAATATATATTTATTAATGTAATATACTCTATTATCAGAGTAAAAAATTGCTAGAAAATTTATGAAAGGTTTAACCTTTAAATAAAACCTTAAAAATAAACTGATTTATTTAATGTTTTAATTTAATTTAATTTTTTTTTGGCAGCAATTTTAGCTGTTAAAGATTGTTTTATAGTAATAAATTAAGTATGAGGTTGTTGATGATATTTTTTTATAAATTAACTATTCCCAATTTTTTCTTGAATAGAATAGGCATCTTTAATCAAGATTTTTTATTTTTACGTTAACTTTAATATTCTATTTTCTTAGAAATCTTCTTGCGTTTTACTCTTGTTTCAACCTTATCATTACCAAAATTTTTTTCATTGTTATAAATGATTCTAATATTGCTTTTTATTGTATTTAAAACAAAAATTACATTTTTTTTTACTTACTACCAAAGATAACTTATCATTCACTTATAATTTAATAGTAACAGCTTAATTTTTGAAAATTGTGCATTCTTTGGAAAAATCGAATAGTTTATAGTAACAGGAATACGTTTGAATTTACACATTTATATGTCGAAAGCATTTTTCAAAAAGTAATACTAACATATAATTTTTTTCTAAAAAAATATGAGATAAATTATTTTTTAAATTAATATATATTCATAAATAAAAAATATTAATAATTAGATTTTAAATTTAAAATGAAATTATTTGATAAATCCAAAACAATAATTTATATCCTCATTTATTTCCCTATTTTTCCCCTTTCTTTTATATTTTATCTAGAAAGTTCTATAAAAGCTGAAACCATTCATATTTCTATAATTATTGTTTATTATTCATTTCGTCTTAATTAATTACCAAATCAGTAATTTTTTGTGCTGTTGTTTGCCATATTTTATACTGCGAATTATAAGCAAATAAAAT
Organism: Latrodectus geometricus; assembly: GCA_026290005.1. Lineage (NCBI taxonomy): Eukaryota > Metazoa > Arthropoda > Arachnida > Araneae > Theridiidae > Latrodectus > Latrodectus geometricus. Next base: position 26,631 of record JAPDSC010113032.1, read on the forward strand.
TAAAAGTATAACCAAACATCATTTTGTAGAATTTACTGACATTTTTTAACCAATTTTGCCAGAATGATTTATAAAAGCATTTAAAAACATACTTGAAGAACCTCTAATGATTAACAACTTCATAATTATTAAGTTACTTTGTAAGTGTAATTTTTAGAAAATTTATTTAAAATCTAAGTAATTACTTGATATAAGATTTGAATAACAATATTTTACAATCAGAGAATAAATTTTCATAGAAAAAGGATTTTATTCCCGTGTTTCAGGAAGGTGACCTAGAAAACCCAAATACAATGTTATATACGTATTAAACAGATATATAATAACTATCTCTTAAAGATTCCGACAAAAGTAAGTGTTGAACTTAGAGCACGTGACTTTGAAGAATGATAACCTTAATATAAGGGCACTTTGGAAGCACATAGAGCTGAAAATTGTCGTAAAACTTCATTCAATATTTATAGCGAATTTCTTTCGTGGAAGTTTTTTCATAGATTAGAAGGAAACGTTAAACAATCTCAAGGAAAGAAATGTGATAAATTCGGAATTTCTCCTCTTACTCAGCGTTGTGGTTAGATACTAGCGACAGCTACAGTGTAGTAGACAGCTTACCACTTAGAGAAGGCTGCTACTCGCACAGACCTACACCCTTAAGCTGTTTAGCTTAATACAGCTTAAGGGCGTAGATCTGTACGCCCTTAAGCGTAAGAAAGAAGATAGGCTTGTTGTAATGCATTTTTATATCTACAGCATAATTGCTTTCAGAGAGAATTTTTCATGGAATGTAGGCCATATTCAAGATTAGCAAGAGAGGAAACCTGAAAAAATTCCAAATACCACACATGTTATACAGAAGCGGATTGTGCTGTGCTCGTGATATTACTCTCAGGACTGTCTTAACTCTAGCCAATGGTGATTTCTTATTGTTTGGTAATAAAGGGAAACTACCAAACACCTATGTCGTTAAACTGAATATAGTTTTGAACTTAGAACCCCTTATTGAAAAGAATTGAATTGTACCATAAAGCCAAAGTGAGGTGAAAATAATAATTCCCTGTGTATGAGTCAGTTAACCAACTTTTCAATTCTAAATAATTCAGAAAATATCAGTAACTATATTTTTGAATGAGGGTTTTGATGTCTAAGTTAGATAAAGCAATTTTCTCACAACAGATTGCACACACAGATTTGATTCTTTTTCTCCCTAAGTTTACTGTGTATATTAAGTCTATTTATATTAAAAACTAGTTTTTTTACACAAATAGACTTCCTTAACATAATAAACTTAGGTCTATTTGTTATTAAACTCGCATATTAAATATCATTTGTGCTCTGCTAAAATTAAAGAGAGAAGAATGCTTGCTCACAGATATCATCCTAGACTTAAAATTATGCTCACAAATATCGTCCTAGACTCAAAATTATGACACATATTTTTTTGAACATATCTTGTTGCTCTGCGTTATTTACATCATCAATAAACTACTGAATAATAAATGAATAAAACTCAAAATTATATGTTTTTCTCAATAAAGAAATGAATTTCGGGAGACGGATTTTTTTATAATATTTATTTAAATGTTTTAAAGAAATTTGAAAAACTTCAAATATAGATAGTGATTTATAATTTATAACAATGTATAAATAAATGATTAAAAGTAGAAATTTATTTTTCCAATAATATATATGCCATTCAAAGAGGGTAAATTTGAAAATTAACAACAGATATTACAAGTAAATTCTAAAACAAAACAATAAGTAAATCTTACAACTATAATTCCTTTTTTTGTAAATAATAAAAATCAGGACAATCCACAGAATATATAAAACTTTTCATCTACTAATGCTTCTATAGATTTATGCAATAGATTGTTCATTTTAAGTTAATATATTTTGAGTGAGAAATTAATCCCCAAGATATAAATACAAAGCTTTGTTCGTTACTTATTTTGTTTCTAAGACACATTGCGAGCATAATAATATATATCAAAATCAAGTGTAGCTCCTAGGAAATATTTCATTTGTTCGTGAAAAGACTGGGTCTTAAGCATCACATGCAATCAATAATGATTAAATGTGATTTGAAGTCAAGCGTTATAATTATTTATCCAAGGGGAGATTTTCATTTCAGCATGTAGACCGTCCTCCAACGGAGGTCATTTCATATCAATGTATTATATTTTAGCTGTGATGCATTTTCGGATGAGGTAACAAGTCTGAATTTTTGATTTCTCACATTAAAGTGAGAAGTATTTTCTGGCCTATATATGTTTCGGAAATTTGAGTAAATTTTATGAAGAAAAAAATGCTATTTGACTTTATAAACGAATCGACTTATAAACTTATGACTTTATAAACGAATATTAATGACTAGAATTTTTTTATCATGAATATACGTTCGCATAAATTTGATAAATAAATTTGAAATTGTTTGTCTTTGTTTACATGTAAGAGAAAGCAAACACTAGGACCGAGCTTCTTGTGGTGGAAAATCTTATTATGTTTTTGCTTTTCATCTGTCGATAAGAATATTTAGAAATTTCGCATGCTCCTTTTTCTTTCGTCTCATGAATATAACCAACTGTTAATGGTTAACTTTACTGAAAGGCACACATATATTGTGGATGTTAAAAACAGAGCTTTTAACAATTTAACTGTCTCGCAACTTTTTAAACAAATAGTTAACTAAAATGTAAGCTGAAACTCACCATGCAGATTATAATTTTCCAATCAAAGTTTCATGAGGAGGATTTTAATATTAAAAGAGAATAAGGAAATCTTATTCTTTTTTTAATGGAATAAGGCACTACAGTATAGAAAAGTACAGAGCCAATTCGTTATGACAATTGAGATGCACCAGTGAGGAGCCAACGAAATACTTATACTAATTACTAACGATGATTTGATTTTAAAAAATTGGTTAGATAGGAATACATTATTCCCTTCTTGACAAGTTAAACGCTTGATTTAAAAAGGATTAATCATTGGGGTTACCTCGTAACAGGCATCAGTTTTCAGTAGCTGTACAATTTGTAAACTATTCTCATGTTGAGTTAAGTTATTAAAGTGCTGTAACTGCCATGCTACAAGGGTGAACTAATGCTGCTAATGGGAAATAAATGCTTCCTCTAGAAATAGCAGTGCATCAGGTATCACTGATCTAAGAAGTACGATAGACTTGATTCTATAAATTGCTTTTTAAATTGAATTAACGGACATAAAGATTTATGTCATAGGCTTATAGTAAATCGTATGGGGCTTCGAGTCATGATGATGTACGAGGAACTTTGATGACATTTATAACATTATGTTTCACATTATGAACACTATGTTCTATGATATATATATATATATATATA
>JAPDSC010113033.1:0-12890 GCA_026290005.1 Latrodectus geometricus
CGAGTTGCAAAAACTTGTGAATTTGAAAAACTGATTTTAAAAGTTTAGTAAAGTTTTCATTTATAGTTTTGAAACCTATTGTGTTGGAAAATATTTTCGAGACAGTTTTGAAAGATGCTTACAAAAAATATTCTTTGGAATATTAGAATTAGTTTAAAAGGCTTCAACAAATTTTACAGAACTGAAATACATATATTTTTTTGAAAAATATAAACTATATTTGAAGAAATAATTTTTTTACAAATTTTTACACATATCACGTCATTGAAATTTTTTCCTTAATATTCACAAGTTATGTATCATTTTTTTAAACAGTAACTATTTAATACTTACTGTTCACTTGTTTATGCCCACAATCAAATATCAATATTTTAGTATATTTAAGCATATATTATTCATACCATTTCCATCTCAAAAGCACTAAAAAAATTTAAATATTTTTTTTTTCTATTTTATATTATTTATTCCTCAAATAATATCACCTGTATTGAAATTATTTTAGCAGCTTTTAAATTTATTCTTCTTTTACAAAAAGATAAATTTTTCATTTTATTATTATAACTTATAGCTTTTTTAATTTAATCAGAATATTTAATGGAGCTGACTAGGAAGAAAGTAATTTCTATTTTAAAATAATACTATTCATTTACATTAAAATTATATTGTATAATTTTATTTATCTAATATTACAAAATATAATATGAAAAAAGTTTTTGAACATTGGAATTAGAAAAATTAAAAATAAAAGAAATTTACTTATTATTCAGATTGGTATTCGTATTTTTCATTAAAATTTAAAAAAATTCTAATAAAAATATGAACATATTTTTTGATGACATAACTGCTAAGTATTTAAATATCGTTTACTTTAGCAAAATTATTATTTTTTTATGAAAAACCTTTATTCGTTCAAATTTTTCGTGATAGTGTTAAGAAAAATAGAGAAACTTAAGCTGTCAATATGAAACATACAAAGTTTTCAATAAGTTTCTCAAAACATTAACAATGTAAATTATTCTTAATAATATTCATAGCATGGAAAGAAAAATAAAATAGTAAATGAAATAACAAGTATATGGAAAGGAAACACTTATATAAAAGAAAATTTAGTTGTTACATTCATGTTCCTATTCACTCAAATGGGAGTAAATCATATCGAATAAGCTATGATTTCCCAGTATCATGTTATAAATAATGTAATATATGATGTTCATTGCTTTTTATTAGTTTTCTGTAACAAAACTGCATTTCTTGAAATCAATTTGTATTAATTTTAATTTTTAATCAAAATAAAATATTGAAATTAATTTAATCTTAAAATTAATATGCTTTTCTTTGTATTTTAATAAATATTTATTTGACACTTTATTACAATCATGTTGGAAAAAAAATCTTCAAATTATTCTGCATATTTACTGAGGTTTTTTATTTATTTCATTTAAATCACATTAGTTACAGTTAAAAATCACTTCCCTTTAAGTGCTTTAAAAAATAACTAAACGGTTTTTGAGGATAGTCACTGAAAAAATATTATTTTTAGCCGTCCAAATAGTATTATTTTTACGTTATAAATGTGAGGAAAATATGGTACCATATACTAAAGAATTAGCCATACGCATAAAAAAAGTTTCATTTGAAAATAAAAAATAATCGAAATTAAAAAAGATAAAATTTTAAAAATTTAATGTCAAATATGTAAAATGATCCCCTATACATCTGTTTACGATTTCTCTTTTTATAATGAAATTGTGATTTTAATTATTTGGCCCTTCATTTCAAATGAAAATTTAAATTCAATGCATAAGTAAAAAATGTAGGAAATCTAATTTTAAAATTCCTAATTTTTTATTCAAATATTATTCCTTTATAAAATAAGTTTATTTAACAAGAAATGAAGAACGAGATCTTATAACTTGGAAAGTTTCAGTGCATGTTTTTTCAAATTTTGAAGTGTTGAAAAATTTCTCCTTTTCATTGAATATTGAAAAGTAAAACCAACCAGGCCCAAACAATTTCAGTCATATAATTTTTCTTTTAAAGAGATTATAAAGAAAAAACAATATTATTGGCAGTTTTCCTTTTATAATATTGACAGGTGCAAAGTACATTTTTTTATTATTTTTTTTTGTAGAAAAGTATGAACATTGTTATTTTATTATTCAGTGATTGATATTTCATTTTGTTGAATTAATATTTAATTTTCAGGACACTTTAATGCAATTGTTCTAAATTAAGAACTAAAATTTGAAGTTAAAGCACAAATCAATAATTGATGTTATAATAATATCTCAAGACAATAAATGTGAATGTTCTCAAATTTAATTACACTTTATTTTCATTATCATAACTAATTTGAAATTGTAAGAAACTGAAACTGTGTAATTAAAAAAAAAAACTTTTAATAATTAGTTCTTAATTCAAGTTGAGATTTTTTTTAATTAAATTTATTTTTTAAAACATTATAATGTTTCAACATTGCATTTAAAATGTCTTCTCTTCTTACAGTTCTTCTATAGAATATGTTGTTACCTGCAATGAACTTAGTCTAGAATTAGTCATTTTTTTTCATAAAATCATTGTAAGCCAGCGTTTTTGAAATCGTAGTTATCTCAGTATTCAACTTAAACAATTTTAAAGTACATTCTTCAATATATTGTACATGCCAGTTGGCAGAAATGCATATTTTCAAACTCTTTTTATTAAATTTAGTATATTTTGTAGAGTATGACAAATGATTATTATCTTTTTAATAGTTAGATTTCCTAAATCATTACATTATATTAAATTTTTAAGAATGTATTTAATTTAAATGTTTGGTTTTTTTTTAAATAAACTGAAATGCATTTAAAATGTTATCTAAAATGGAATGGAATTTTTCAATGAATTTCAGCAAAGAAATACAAAATAATGTATATATATTAAAAGAGCTAACTATTTGATTGATAAAAAATTATGAAAAGAAAATTTTACGTAAGATCTTTAAACTAGTCTTTATTATATAACATCTGAAATTAATGAATAAACAATTACCTCTACGTATGGCTGGTATTTAATTCAGATTTATTTTCTCATATATATTCTTAAATACATGAGAGAATATACATGAGAGAGACATTTCTTTATTCATTTCATATTTATTTTAATGGTTTACTCGTATTGTAAAATTGAAAATGCAATCATTTTAAATGTATATCTTAGTCGGCATTTAATGTATTGTGAAATTGTATAGTTTTTATATGTACTGTAAAAAATAGTAAAATATTCTGTTATTATTGAATGCTAATTAACAATTTATTATAGAATAGTGACAGCAACATAATATAATAGTGTAATCAATGAATCTTCTTAGTGTAATTAAATAACTGTAGACTCATATTACTTTATGATAACTTAAGGAAATAATTTACCTGTATATTAAAACGCTATAAGGATATTTTTTTTTTACTTCAAATTACATTTTTAACTGTTGTTGGGTTCTATTACAGATGGTATGTGATCAAAAATAATAAATAAGGTTAATCTTATTCACAAAATAAAATAAAAAAAATACAGATGTGGAGCTATTTGTTTGAGATTTATACAAATTCAATCATAATTCTCTTAAATACCCTCACACACTTAAAGACAAATTCTAAAAATGATGAAGTATTTGCATAAATCTTTCAGGTAACCGTTTTATTTTTAATAAAATTAATTACCTTTTTAGATGCATTAAATGTGACTTAAATTTAAATAATAAAATAAATAATATTTGATAAAAATGAACACATACATATAATGAATTTTACAACTCTTAAACAAATACGTAAGTATTGATTTAATAATAAACTAAACTGACGAATTCATATGCTAAATTATTACGTGTTTTACGATTTTAGAATAAAATCAAAATATTAAATTCCAATTATTTTTTACTTTTTAAAACAAATTTACAAAAAGTCATTCAGTCTAAAATAAATTATTCAAATTCATCAGAAGCAGATCTGATGAATGGTCAAAGTAAACCGATTGAAATATGTTTGGAGAATTAATCAGTCCAAAATGAGTTCAAATTCATAAACATGTTGCACAACAGATGATATTATCACTTTGTGTGAAATTTATACTTAAATAATATATTACAAATTAGAGTTGTGCTTAGATCTCAGACAGAATTTGAATGGTGGATTTAATGCTTCCTTCGATGTAATATTTACTCCATTCAGTTATATGAATTATAAACACACATTTAATACACACACACATATAACATTAATATACACACACACAAATAAAATATATTTACGTAATATCTGTTAAGAAACTCATAATTCATTATAATCATAGAAACATGATAACTTTAATAAGAGATTAAAAACATGCAATGAAAGTAAGTTTAATTTAATTTATTCTTTAATGTGTATCATTTCTTGTTTGCATATAAATTTTAAGTTTTCCTTAAATCAATCAATTGTATCGCCATCTAGTGAGCTATTTTAAATAAAATTTTGTTTAAAATTTCTTTAAATTATATTAAATTAATTCCATGTAATGAATTTATTCAAAAGGTTTTTCACTATTTTCTTTTGAGTATATTGTCTGTTAATTAAATTTAACTAATTCATCTTTGCACTAAGAAATGCTTGTGCATAATATTGTATTTAAAAATGCAAATTTTAAATTGCATTTAAGCACACGGATCTATGTTAGAATAATGATATTTTTTTTTAAAATAATGAATATTGAGTTAATTATATATTTTTTAAAAATTTGTTTTTGATAATGATGTAAATTGAAAAATGCTCTGCTTGATAGATTCGAATTACTAGATAAATACTTAAAAAAATGTATTGCAACTTCAAATAAAAAATGCTTCCAATATTTATGAATAGAAATTATTCTTAAATATATCAATGTCTCTCATCCATAAACTGCAGAAAATTGAGAAAATTAATGCAATTACTTAAATAATTTGAAAAAAGTGGAAAGGTGTGTGTTGATTATTTTTATCGTATCATTAAAGATAAATAAGTTCTGAATTTGCTGATGAGATTATTCAAATATACTCTTCAATTGTAAAGTTATTATGTTTTTTAGATTTGTTTATTTATGTGGCTTTTAGTATCGTTTAAAGTTGCATTACTTTTTTTGTAATATAAATATGTGATTAAACTAATTTAATATAAAACTAATAATTTATGCTTGCAATAAATTGCTATGATTGGCCTTTTCAAAGATTTTTTTCATTATTTGCATTTAAATAAGTTTTCATATATTTTTAAGTTAGAGTTTTCGTTATTTTTATTAAGAATTTTTTATAAGAAAATTAATGTTTGCAAATTTACTTCTTAAAGTTAAACTTTGTAATTTTTTTTTAATTTTTAATACTTTTTTCTTATTTCTTAAAATATAATTATTTTAAAAGATAATAAAATTATTTATAACTTAATCTTAATATTCGAAATTATCTGTCTTAAAATTTATAATAATTGTGAATTTCGTCTTATAGAGTGTACATAAATTTTTGATATATATAAAACATATAAAAAATAATAAATAGAAAGAAAATTTAAATTTAAATAGATAATTCTAAGAATGAAAAAATTATGATTATTAGAAGTGCTTTTCATTTAAAGATGTATATTTATTTAATTTTTATTTATTCAATCACATAATAAAATGAAATTGTTTATTTCAACCATATTTTGATCATATCATATCAAAATCTAAGTTTTAATTAATGTTATTTAAAATTTTATTTAATTATTAAAATAAACCAAATTTTCCTCGGAATCTTTAAATTTAATTAAATTAATATCCCAAAGTTATCTATTAAAAATTTATTATAATTTATTTATATCATATAAAGTAATATAATCTCTTTTTAGAATATCAAAAGACTGGTTCACAATGCTGTAAGAAATCAAATCATGTTTATGAAAAGCAGCTTTATCAAAAGCATTATCAATATTTGAATATTTTAATTAGTACAAATATTAAGAAAAAAATACAAATGCATAACATAACAATGGAATAAAGAGATGCAAAATCATTTGCTTATGAAAAGTAAAATAGAATTCATTTGTTTGCTTTAAAATTGCAATTTTAATGTTATATTTAATAAAAATTATTTAATCCTTAAATGATAAATATATGCTAAACTCAAAATAAAATTTATGTTTTACCGTAATCATTAAAATTTTTAAATGAAGTAATTATTTTGTAATCTGCTTAAAAGACTAATAAATTATTTTTTTAAAAACTGAATAATTATTGGCGTTTCAAATTAACTAAAATATTTATATCAAGTTTAATTTCAAATATTAAGGGTTTTAAAATATTTGTTGAGTAATAAATTATATTCATAATAAAAAAATATTTAAATATATATAATTTTAAAATATAATATATTCAATGGATTACGGCATAAGCTCTATTGCTTTTGCAAATAGTTATTTATAATTTAGATACTGCTTGAATAGAGTTTAGAGAACTAACAATTTTTTTTATAAAATGTAATTGTTAAAAGCATTAATAAATTTTCATGAAATATTTCACTGACAAATCACATATGGAAAAAGATTTATACAAATTCTCCAAACATTGATTGCTGGAAAATAATAGATTGAATAACAGATTTTCTATAAAATCTAAATAAATACAAGAGGTATTTAATGGATAGAATACTTGTTGTAAATTACTTATAGTTTTTACTTTTCACATACAAAATTTCATAAATTTACAATGACAGTATCATCCCAATAATAAATGTAAAATTTATTGCACATTTCATTCATTAATTTTCTTAAAATATGTTAATTTAAAAAGATAATTTATTCCATATGATAATGAATGAAAAATTTATTGTGTTGACTGTTTTTAATTGTTAATTAAATTTGAATACTGTAATTAGAAAAGTAACGCATCTTTACATCAAAGAAAGTGCACACATTATAGTATTCAAATAAATTTATTTTTAAGTAAATAATATAGAATCCATAAACAGGACTTAAAAATGTAATTTGTCGTAATTAATAATAAAGTTTCCATTAAAGATGTTGTTTTACGAGAATTTTTATTACCAGACAAAAGAACATGATAGTTAACACAAAAGATATAAAACAAGGCAATTTTTTTTTTACATCTTCTGGTGTTTGGTTCTAAAAATTTTCATTATATGTTCTATTATGTTTTAATCCTTAGAAACCAGATTATGTAATGAGAGCCTTTTTACAAAGTTAATAACAACAACAGCTACAAAGCTTAAAAATTTTCATTATTTGTTGTAGGTCTAAGATTCTATTCACTGAGAATTTTTAGAATCTTTTAAAATTATGCCAAGTTATTACGTAAGGTACACGCTTTTTATTCACATCTTTCATTTCTAATACTGTGAAATTTAAGTACAAATATTTTGCTTTGGACTTTAGTCATTATTTACATATGTATTTCCTTTTTTATAGGAAACAAATTCCTGAGCCCAAAATAAAGTTGTCTGATAAATTCCATGTAAAATTTCATATTTCAGGATTTTTTTGTCAAACATTAAGATTAAAATGATTTTTTAACTACTTCATACACTGAAAGAGAAGGATTATAATATATTTGTTGGCAACGCTATACATATAAAGAAAAAAAAAACATTCCAACTTATGCACTTCTTCATATAATTTCACATCCATTATAATTTTTCATACAAAACACTAGAATGATTGCATAAATACCCAAATTTTGTTGCTTTGTATTGTAAAAAATAGGACATATGTATTTACAAATAAATGTCATAACAAGGTTTGCTTGATGTAATCATGTCAGTCAGATCAATCTTTAGAAGAATTTTATATCATTTTTTATGTCAAGGATGTAAGTTGTATTGAAAGGTCCGGGACCCAGGTTTAACTTATCCGAGGAGGATTTGAACTGGATTGAATTGTCAGAACATAGTAGCAAACAGCTAAGTCTCTTGAAAATAAAAATTCCTTTAAAATGTTGAAAAAAACTTTCATTCCTCTTTATTCTGTACACAGTATTGCTAGAATGTGTCTAATATTATAGAGACATTTTTTCAATACTAGATTTTTATAGATTGATGAACCTGTGCTCCTATATTGTACGTTTTGTGTTCTAGCTTAGATATTGTGATTGATTTGGCGGAAATACTCTTCATTTAACTAGTAACAATTAGTAATAATTTAATTTAAATCAGCTGTAAATTAAACGCAGCCATACACAGAAAAACATTTGAAGTTTTAGAATATGCATTCAGAATAGTATTTCCCTGAATCGTCTTAGAAGGCATGTAATGTTATCTTCTTAGCATTTTAAACTTTAAGCAAACATCCAAGTATTGAAAAGCTTAGTGAGTTTCTTCCCGTTACTCACATCCAGAAAATCCATGATAAAAATGGGTATCCCAAGAGAGAAAAAATAAATTTTCAAGCTTTCCATAGAAACAGATTTTGTATTAAAACTACAGATCATGTTTATCTTATCGAAGAAATAATGTTTCAAAAAAATGCAAAATAATTCTTATGTTACTGATAACTTTTCAAAATGAAATCCAGGTATCTTAAATCAATTAATAGAATATCGCTTTAATTTTATTATTTCATACCAAACGAGTAACAATTTTAATCTATTAAATCAATTTTAATTTTTTTCTAAAAAGTGTATATACATTCATCTCTATTAGTTAAATTTCATTTTAATAAGCATTTTTTGTTATTCATGAATTAATGGCATTATATTTTTCCTTTTATAAAAATTATGGACAAAATTACCCACATAATACTTCAAAATATTTTGAAAAAGTTTTTCACATTGAATAGAAACATTATTCCAATGAAATACTAGAGTGGGTTTTAACAAGAAATTACTTTAAAATAGAAACTACTATCCTTTGATGTTGAAAATTCTTAACTTTTGTTTTGATGTTTCAGGCCACCAGGAATTTTTATAAGACTTACTATGTCCATGAAGTCCAATTTGTAGTAACGCCTTTGCTGGCAACGTTTTCAAATTTTATAATCTTAAATTATTGCTTATGTTATTTTTCTCTAGTATTTTTGCTAGAGTCCTTAACATGAATTTGAAACTATACCATTTGGAGATATTGACATCAGTCACATAACAGTTAATACAGTATTTGTAGGTTTTATATATTTGTTATGATATGTCATTTGTCAATCAAATTGCTCCAAGTTAGTTTAATTTCTATTTAAAAAATCCTAGTGTACGCTTTTCTGTATTTGAACTGAACAACTTGCCTCTGACGTAAGACTTAGTTAACAAAATATCCTCTGAGAATAGCTTAATAAATAGTTTATACGCCTACGTTTTATCAGTTGACATTTATAAGTTGACACCATTACTCTAAAAATTTTGTAGAATATTTTTCTTTATCTAATACTCCAAAATTAAAATAAGACCTATTATCATCTGCATTACCTATACGAATCAAATGTATATATATATATATATTTTTTTTTTTCAATTTTTTTCAAAATTTCTAATTCTAGATTGTTAAATACATTCTTCATTACTAGTCCTATTTCTCAACTGCTGTAAATTATTTCTAAATGTATACCCACTGCGAATCAGTGTCCTTGAGCATTAAAATGAAATTATTTCTTTTATATCCAAACATTTGAAATATTAATATTTGTAAATAAATTTATCACAAGTATGTACCATTAGTTAAAGAGTTTCCCAGACGTTTTTCCTTATTTATTTTCATTATTTTTATGCTATAGATGCTTTATTCTATTCACTTATTATCAGCAAACATTGCATTTAGAAGAGCCAATGCTATTTTTATAATTGCACGCAATATCTTTAGGTTTAATGAAAGATTATTTCTAAAAGTACACCTAATGTAAATCAGTGTCCTTGAGAATTAAAATGAAACTATTTCTATTATATCCAAACATTTCAAATATTAATGTTTGTAAATAAATTTATCACAGGTATGCACCTTTAGTTAAAGAACTTTCCCAAACGTTTTCCTTATGATTAATTTTCATTATTTTTATGTCTATAGATGATTTATTCTATTCATTTATTATGAACAAAAGTTGCCAATAAGTTATAGTTCGAAGAGCTAAAGTGCTAGTTCTATAATAACACGCAATATCTTTAGTTTTAAATGATAAGAAATGATGTTAAAATACTATTCTTCAAAAGAATTACCTTCTTATGCTCAGAAAGAAAATTCACAAAGTGCACTTTAAATTCTGATTCACATTAGATCTTTGTTAAAATACATAATCATTGACGTTCATATCGACCAGATAAATGTTTATAATTTCCGAGTTTATAAATTCCAATGTTTATAATCGCCGAGAAGTAAAAAGTTTATAATTCTAAAATACTGAGCAAACTATTTTTCAACTTTTGAATATAAAGTGAACTTTTGCAAGTAACAATTTTTTTATATTTTTTTCAGTTTTCTCTTTAAGAAAATTTAAAAGATATCTAAATTTATTGTTATCAATGCACTCTTCTGTAAATAATTCAATTGTGATACGCGTTGATATATTTATCGTTTGGCAAGTACAGGGGATAGAAATAATTGCGAAAAATTTCCTTTCACAATACTTTATCTCATGCTAGTAAATCTAGGTGATATCTATTATTTTTCCACAGTATCATGTATTTTAGATAATGAGTACTTTTTCTTTGATGTTTCGAATTGTTTTAATTTTTTTTTTGTTTTTTATTGAATTGTTTTTCTTTGTTGAATTATTAATGTTGTTTATTACTACAAAAACATTTTTAGAAACACATGTGGGTAAGAAAATAATTAATGTAAATAATAGTAGAACAAAGTTCTGCTGAGTATGATTCTACTTTTTTCTCGGATCAAAACATTGTTACATTCTATTTTTTGTAATTCACAAAATAAAGTAGGTATTTTTTTAATTAATAAGTAATGTTATGTTTAATATGGATTGACATTTTAGATTCACTGATTGCAGGAATAATTTGATAGTAAGCCTTGAATTCTCCTTCTCACAAAAATCTGCGTGTTATTTAAATAACATTTATTTGTGTAGAATAAATATAAAAGATGTTTTAGATTTGCTTAACATGAAATAATCCTGATACTGGTTCATTGAATTAATTTTAAATTTTTATTGTATGAACGGAAATTATTATTAATAATTATTAATTTTACATTTAAAGTTTAGGTATGATTATTTATTTTTCATTTCTCGAATTAATAAATCATTTTTTTTTACATTTATCACAGATATCTATCATAAACAGTACATCTTTAACATAATCACAGTTTTTAATTGTTTTATGATAGAAGAATAAAAATCTATTCTGAAATTTGGCATTTGTTTATTCGTTATTTCAGCTATTAATCAAATCTTTTTTCTTTATGCAAAATTTAAAAAAATTTAAATTAAATTCACAATTTTTATGTTTTATAAAGAATATGTATTTTTTAAATAAGTTCTTTGATACATTTATTTGGTTTTGTGACTAAATTTAAACATAAATATTTAGTGATAGTTACCCGTTAACTTAATTGTTTCATGCAGTATCTTTATATTCAGCAGACTGCCTATCTGTTTAATTTAATTTAATGTTTACATTATATATATTAAATATACAATTTCAATAACTTACATTTTCATTCATAATATTTTTGATTATCTTACCTAAATACACAAAGAACATTTACAATGTTTATACAATTTCATATTATTGCAGTTTTGAAGTAAAGATGTTCTTGAAATACAAAACATAAATTGGGAAGAATATAATTTGAGAAAAAATCAATGGAAATTACATATTCAGCATAATACAAATCTTTTGATCCAAAAATAATTATTTTCAAAATAAGATACTATTGTACATCCAAAATGTTATTGTTTTTAAAAATTAATTAAATAAAATGAATCATTATACTATCATAATCCCGGAACTACTTTAGAAGTTTCCTGTGTATTAAATGTGCATTACTTTCTCTTTCGTTACTTTAATTCATTCAAATGTTTAAATCCTTTACGAAATTCTCTTCTAAATACTATGAATTGTAATGTTTTAAGTAAATTGTTCTCTCCAAAATAACAAAAGAGATAATTTATAACGTAAAAAAAGTTATCATATTTATAAGTTTGATATACAATATCGCTAGATCTATTTCCTTAATTGTGAGTTTACTGTATGAGTAAATATTCATAAAATTGAAAATTTTATCATTCAAATTAATTTAATTTAATGGGAAAATATGTATAAATATATTATTTTCGACAACAACTTATCTACAATGAATTTATTTCTAAAATTCTATCGCTGTTGCAATTTCAATAAATCAGTTAATATTTGTCGTTCTGTAAATTAAAAAAAGGTTAAATTTAATGAGTTAATTTTAATTAGACCGTTTAAATTAAAAATATTCGCAATTATTTGCATAAATTCAGAAATACATTTCTCTAAATTTTAATTATTTAACTTAGTACTTTACATTTCTCGTTTATATCACACATTTAATCATCAATATTCAGTTCCATTGCCAAAAAATTTATTGTAAATGCAAAATTATTTTGCTAAAATATATAAATTTTTTTAAAAAAATGAGCAAATATTTTTAAATAATGAGAAAGTAAATAATCTTTTATCCTGTATTATATTAAAATTTTATTAGTAAAATAATTTGAAAACTTGAATCTTTTATTAAAATGTCATTAATTTTCAATGCAATAAAAAGAAAAAAAATCTTCATTTCAAATATTTTTGATAAAAAAGCCAATTTATTTGATATTTCATATGTAATAAGCTTATCAAAATAAAATATTATTTAAAAAATAATGCAATTGAGTATTTATTTTTAACTTGAAATATAAATTTATCTTTTATCATCATAAATGTAAATGTTCATAAAATGATAATTAAAATAA